>PVHY01005971.1:0-64074 GCA_004024945.1 Uropsilus gracilis
GATTAATTGACTGTATATGTGTGGTTTTATTTCCGGATATTCAATTCTGATCCATTGGTCTGTTTGTCTGTTTTTGTACCAGTACCATGCTGTTTTAAGTATTATGGCTTTGTAGTACAGTTTGAAGTCTGGAATAGTAATACCTCCATTCTCTCTTCTGTTTGTCAATAGGGTTTTGGCTATTCGGGGTCTTTTGTTGGGTAGAACCGTCATTTTAAAAGGTGCTGCTTTTGTGTGTCGCTTGTTGGTTGATGGCTTTTGCCCCTTTTGACCCAATTTCAATTCTGGTTTGCATCATTCACTTGCTAGTGAACAATTATTACTCATTTATAGTAAATATAGGTAAGCTCAAACACAGTCTTCTTAATCTATATTACTTCTTAACAATGCACAATCAATATGGAAAATTTGAAAACTATGGAAATTTTTAAAAAGTAAAATATCATTACTGAGAGATACTATTTACAATGGTGATTGGAAACTACAATTTAAATTCTTTCATTTTGAATAATAATATTACTTGGGGGATTATTAGTAGTTTCTCTATTCTTGGATGGAAAACCAAAATTTTCCCTACAGAAATTTTCCACTTGCAAGGAACAACTATAAGCTTTTTATTTATTAAAGCATTCTTTTTACATCGCATTGGGATGTTTCAGATTGAGGCACTTAGGGTTCCCTGCAGTAATATAAATTCATTTTATTTGCTGGATTATACCTTTGCAGAATTAGAAACATGACTTTTTCCTTAAATCTACATTTTATTGCACTGATAAAATCTTTAGTTCATGGGATAGTCTCATATAAGCATTTTGTCCAGACACAATTTGGAGATTTAATCTTAGTGGAAAAGTCACACCTTCCCGATCAATGCACTCTTCATATTCTACTGTTTATTAACTGGGTGGAGTTGTGCCATATTTAAAAGTGAATGATCTAGACTCTAGTCCTTCTAGAACGGAGCTCTCACAGGTCCATCATCAGCAAAGTCAAGGAATGAACACCAGTGAAAAAGCTAGAGAAAGAGCTGTCACAGAACATGGTTAGATCTCCGTATTGGAAGGTCTCAGAGATAACTGATGATATCTTTGGCTGCTATATGAAAATAACATTTAATCACATTTTAGAGTACTAGCCAGGTGAGGTTGATGCCTACGTAAATACATATGGGGATGCCTATGTAAATACACCATTTCAAGTGATGTCATATGTGGATGCCTGTGTAAATACACTCTTTACATTGTGTTTTTGCTTTTCATTTAGAACTACAACATAAGCAAAGATAGATTCATAGAAACATAAATATGAATACCTATATATGTATATAGCTGGACTATCATAGACTATAGCTTTCTGTTAAATATTTATTGGTTGTATAGTATTCTGTTAAATATTACAGCTTAGTGATTTCCTTTTATTGAGGATTTAAGCTATTTTCCTATTAAATAATTTGAATATGTTTATCTTTCAACATAATTTTTCCCACAGTTCTGATAATATTCTTATTTAAACCAGGTAAGACTCTGCCAAAGGGTATATGCCAAGTCCAAATCTAGAATATGAAATACTTCTATCTAAAAAGAGAAAATAAATTTTGGCTGTTCATACAGGAGCTTAGGGGAAACAGTTATCCAGACCAACTGTTATTCTTTCATAATATAGAATGTATCTTATTCCTGTTCCTTGCTTCCAGTCTGCTGCATTGTCCTGAATTTCTCTGTATAGTCACTTTACTTACTTGCTATAATTCTTCCCCAGATTTAGTTTTCAAATGATTCTATTCTTCTAGCACCAATTCAAGACCCATATTAAGACCAGTTTTCAGCTCCCTCTACCAAACAAGAATAGAATCTATATAATGTGGTAAAAATTGCACACTAAAATATATGGCTTATAAATCAAGCATATTAGAGTTTTATATGGGTTCAACAGTCCAGTGATTTTGGACAGAGTGAGCAGGATCTCATATTTTAAAAGGCTCTTCCTAAGTTAGTATATGTCTCATTGTAGTTTACAAACTTGGGTATCATTTGAAATTGAATAGAATACACTAATTTGTCTTTGGATATAAATGTAAGGTATTTGCTCATTCATTTGAATATATTTACAAATATACTGTATATATTGCACATAAGGATATTGGCAGATTTTTATCCTGTAATATACAATATGTTCAGACTTTTCCATGATTACCGGTTGTTACTAATATACAAGAAAACACTATTATATAGATTTTGCCTTTTTCTTAAGCCCCTTTGTTCCATTTCTGAGAATTTTATCTTCCTTGTATTCGATATTCTGGAAAAAAGAGTATCATCATCTTTACATAAAACATGGGCATTGCCCAGTTTCTTCTTTGTTTCTTTTATTACTAATGTTATTCTGACTTCTTTATCCTTCAAAATATTTCCTAATGGAACCATTCTCACCCTGTCTACATCCAATCTCAAGGCTCCAGTTTTACTCATATGAATTGTAATAGTGATCTCTTCATAAATGACTTTCCTCTCTTTCCAATTCCCATCCCCCTACAATCAATCAGAGCAGCCAGGGTGATCCTTCTTAAAAGATAAGACCAAGTCAGACTTCTACATAAGTCAACAGCATCAAAAGTTACTTCATTAAAATCAGAATTGTTCAAACCGGAGCTAAGAAAACTCACTCTAATATCCGCTGGCAAAGTTATAAGTTGATACAATTTGGGGAGGCAACTGACCTAATGCTAGTCATATGAAGAAAAACAATGATAAATTTGGAATTATAGAAATAGATTACAATTGACAAAGACAATCAAAGCATTAGGACCCAAATTGGAGAGTTCAGGAAGTCATTCAGAGGAGACAGGTCTATATTGAATGCTGATAGTTTCAAACAGTCAATAAAAAGGTAAAGATTGTAATATGCACATTATTTCAAAATCATTTCTAACATGGTTTCAAATAAACTAACAAACATTCAGAGGCATTATAAAGATTAGGATAATTAAATGTTAAATAAAATTAATCACAATTAGTAATAGTCCTAGTTCTGGACTTTTAGAATCAAGAGGCTTGACCGATGGAAAACAACCTGATTATAATTATTGTGTCCTTTGATGTAGCATTCTTAGATTAATTCTATGAGGCTGTTCATCTGATTCTTGGGATTAAATGACAACAAAAAGAATTTAGACTAATGATGAACAAATCTTTTTTGACAGATGTAGTTATTAAACACTGAAATAAGTTATGAAAGAGATTATTGAATCATTTTCTCTCAAAGTCTAAAAGAGAGCATAGATTCCCATCTCACTAGAATGACTTAATAATAGCATCTTTTATTGGAGGCAGATGGAAGACTGAATAACTGCGAAATTCCTTCAAATTTGATGATTCAAAGTCTATACAATTCAAAAGAGGCTTTGAATTACGTGAAAAAAATTTGCATAGACACAGACCTCTGTCTGAAAATCATCCTAGAGTATTTTGCTCATCACTTCTAGATCTTCATTCCTATTTTAAAACTGTCCTTGTGATGTGAAGCAAGGAAGAACAATGGAGGAAAAAATAAAAGAGAATTTATGATATTTTCTGTGGCAGTAGTATACAGTCATAACTAGTAGTAACTAAGAGCTATAAAGAATCAGAAGTAGAAAAAGTATTTTGTGGACACAAATTATAAATATTCCTTGGATTTCCACACGTCTGCCCTTTGCTGTATTTTTCTACATAAGGTACTATTATTGTAACACAATTTTAAAAAATGGAATAGATTTGTCATTTGAGCTGACAGAAAGAATTAGCCAAGTAAGCAACAAAAAATCAAAATAACCTGATGTTATAACATGGATAAGTATCAAGGTTTCAAGACCAATGCCAGGAACCTGACTTAATTAAAATTACCTAAGATTATTCAAAACTATTTTTAATGAGATTTTAACAAGGAGCTCCTGTAAATATTGGTTTAAAACATAGGTATTCAATGTGCTTTCTAAAATGGAAACTGAGAGAATTAACATTAATTTATGGGAAATACGAGGTTCTTCTAGCAACATTTTTTCCTCAGACCCTAGCTTCTTTGTGTGTAATAAGAGCTTATAAATTTTATTATTAAAGAGATATTACATCTACAACTGAGCTTCTGATCTGATCAATTTGTGATTGGGTGAGGGAAGATGATATTACATAATCTAGTGAAAATAATGCTTTGAAAGTATAGTTTGAGATTTTAATATTACATTTGATCACAGAGACAACATAAATGCAAAGGAAGAAATGGAAATAAAAGAATGCCTAAAAATTGCTTTCAGGTTCTCAGTGAAGTCACCCAGTGATTTACAAAAGCTATATTGTGATCTTGGAATAATGGAAAAAAACAAAGTTTGAAAGACAGGGAAAAAAGGAAGTCTCTTGAATCACCAAAATTTTAGGCACACACAGTATCATTTGTTTAAGAGTTTTACAATTACACTGTCATTGCATATGCGTTCTTGAAAGCAAAAAAATTACTTATAAATCTTAAATATATCAAGCTGCCCATGAACACACAATTGTAGAGATAATGCATAAAGTACCATGGAGTAAACAGTGCATCACTTTGACTCAATGCTTGCTGTCGTTTTCAAAAAGATACATATGCTACCAAAGGCAACAGTATGAGTGATTGTGGAAGGATATTGAAGAGACGGTGAGCAAATATACAGAGCTATATAAATCCACTCTTGTCGTTGGATAATTTAAAGGCAGAAATAAACCATGTTATTATAAGGCAATGTAGCTACTCTTGGTACGGTAAAGACAATAAACATCAAAAAGACACTTTGGATGACTCTGGGATGTCATAATGGAAATGATTTTCATATGGAAAATGTTCAGGCACTGTTTTCAAAGATTAATCCACTTGAAATTGATTTATTTAAAATCATTTCCAACCCCTGCATTCTGACATGCTTGATTCTTGGTCATTAAGCAATGAACCCTTTTGATGTTAGACCATGTAATCACATTAGTAAAACTGAAAGACACAGCAAAGAATTTTATTTGAAAAAGTCTGTCAAAAGAACAGGAAAATTAAAGGCCTTTATACCCAATCACTGAAAATTGTGTTCTTAGTAATTTCCTGGGGTAAAATGCCCAAAACTATAATGTCTCTGTACCAGCATTTTAAATGATGCAAGAAGGATTCTGTTATCACTAACTCTACACAGAAGGTCATGATTATGTAAGAGAAATCAGTTACCATGAATAGTGTTAATATGGCTCTATGGAATATTATATCAAAATTGAAGCAGTGGCCATGAGTAGCACTGCAGGTCAGCTCAGTGTAAATGTCTTCACTTACCTATGGACTTTTTTGAAAGTTACAAAAAGCCTTGTAAGTCTCAACATTTTCATCATAAAAATCACAAATAAAATAAGTTGCCTAAATAAGTACTGGAAATCTCATGCATAGCATTGTGATAATAGACATTAACACTCTTATAAAACCTTCAAAATTGTTAAGAGTCTTAATTGTCCCCGACACAAAAAGGAAATAATGATTTCATAATATGTAGATGTTAACTGAAAACGATGGCAAATATATTGGAATATATATCAAATTAACAGACTGTACATATTATCTGACATAGTACTACATGTCAAGTGTATCTCAGTAAAAATAAGTAGAAAAAACATGCAATAATTCTTGTGTCTCCATTTTATGCTGGTGGGAATTAAAGACAGTTTTGTGTCTCAGAATAAATTTAATTAAGGAGCTTAAAGACATGTACACTGACAATTACAATATAGTATTGAAACGAATAGAAAATGACACAGAAATGGAAAGGTATGCCACATTTATGTATTGAAATTAACCTCATCAAAATGTACGTATTAACTGGAGCAATATTCAAGTTCAGCACAATTTCTATCCACCCTAATATCATTTCTTACCCAGAATAAGCTCACATATTAACTTATGAAAAAGCATTTAAAAGCAAACAAGGGAGCAGGGAAAATCTTTACAACAAATGGTTCTGGGAAAACTGGACAGTCATGTGAAGATTGAAACTAGGACACTGTCTAGTATCATAAACAAAAATTAATTCAAAATGAATGAACAATTTACATGTTGAAACTAGGACACTGTCTAGTATCATAAACAAAAATTAATTCAAAATGGATGAACAATTTACATGTAAGACCTAATCATACAATGCAAAGAAGAAAATATAGGTGATAAATTCTCACTGATCTTGGAGACATCTTTGAGGATTCACCTCCAATGACAAGAAAAACAAAAGTGAAAATGAGGAAATGGGACTATATCCTACTAAACCACTCTGCAAAGCAAACTATCATTACAATGAAAAGATATCCAATTTAATGAGAGAACTATTTGTAAAACATATTTCACAAGGAGTTAATACTCAAATTATATAAAAACTGATAAAACAACAATTACAAAAAATAAACAACCTGATTTAAAATTAGCAGAGGATGTGAATACTTTCAGGAAAGGATATTGAACATCTCTTATTATCAGGATCACAAATCAAATCAGTAATGAGATATCATCTCACATGTGTAGGAATGATTATTATCTAAATGGCAAGAAATAGCAAGTATTGGAAGGAATGTGGAAAGAAGGGAATTCTTGCATATTATTGGTGATAGTATAAATTAGTGCTATTATGGGAGTGTGCATATTTCTTTAAAACTTAAAAAAAGAAATTCCATAAAATCCAGTTATTCTACTCTGAGTATTTATGCAAAGAATACAAAAACACTAATTTGAAGAGTTATACTGTAATGTTTATTGCAGTATTATTTACAATAACCAAGACTGGTCTTCCCTGCCAGCAAGGGTAATTGGTAGTCAGTCTGTTACTTGATGAACCTCTAAAAATCAGTTAGTGTGCTTTATACTGACTACTCTTTTGGGTACTTGTCACTGGATAACAAGGGGGGAATTGAAGTCAGATCCTGAATTCTCACTGAAAAGTTGGTGATATTCTGGCTTGATTTTTCACGCAGGGAGCTCTTTCAGATTGTGTGTCCAGTATCCTCCTTTCCTATATGACTCAAATTTCTCCATCTCGATCAAAGGTTTTTACTTCTCACATCTCTAACATTGTGAAGAATTATTCAGAGGTTAAACAATTTAATATTCAAGGACTATTTTGAAGATAACTGAGTATTAGTTGAAAGGATAACTTAAAATATGTTTATGGTAAATGCAAAATTGATGAAAAAACAAATATTTAAAATATAAAAAAGAAAACAAAGTCATAAAGTTGATCAGCAATTCTAAAATGGTCATGAAGAACATAATTTTAAGGCATAATATAAAAGCATTATTAACTTCTTAGCAAATGACAGGTAAGTATAGTAAGATGTAGTCACTATAATGGTAATGAGAGGACAGTGTTGCCTTTGGTTGTAGAAAGGTAGCAAGCAGATATAGACATTAGATGCTAAAAATTAAAAAACATAGTTAAATACATGTTTTATTATTAAAGGCAATCACTAATAAAATGGGAATAAAATATAAATAGCAAAGGAAGGAGTATATCAATTTTAATAAAGTAGGAATAGATAAAAACAGAAAATAAAAATATGAATAGAAAACAGTAGGAAACAAGCATAAAAATTAATAAATTCAACTACAGAGAACTTTAGCTATATAAGATAGCTAAAATATAATCACACCAAAAGGTTTAAATAAAGCAATAAAATAGAAGTGACTAATGTGGAAAGAATGAAAAGGTAAAAATAAATAAATTAATATTAACGAAAATTAAATTCAATGTCAAGAAGGGATATTTGATGAATAATCTCAGTATCTGCCCAAAACATGTCACAATTTTTTTTTTCAGAGACAAGGTCTCACTATGTTGCCCAAGGTAGTCTCGAACCCTCAGACTCAAGTGATCCCAGCTTCAGCCTCCCAGGTAGCTGGGACTACAGGCACATGCCACCACATCTGGTTATTATGTCATGGAATTTTATACACCAAATAATGTAGACATTAAATAAAACAAAACTAGGATTTTGACAAACCCATAAGTAACTTTATCCAACACCTGTCAGTAACATATAAAATGGATGAAAAATAATAAAGCTATGTTATTACCTAACAGATATGACCAAATACCTATAAGCACATAGATACACTGTACACCCACATCATCTGAAGTCAAGAAATACAGACAAAAAGTGTTTTGAAATATTCACCATAAAAATATCTAATAATTCCTAAAAGTAAAAAACTCTAATAAAGGGAGTCAAAAGGTACAAATTTGTGACTATAAAATAAATTTCTTGGGTGTAATGATGATTATAGTTAATAGTACTCTATTTATTGTTAAATTGAAAGTTGCTAAGAGAAAAGGTAATGAAAGGGCTGAACACATGAAAAAATTTAAAAACTGTATTTATGGTAATAAATTTTAACTTTTTTTTGTTATAATTGGTGGATAGCACTTCTTGTGATACTGAGATATAAGTTCCCACCTTTTCATTCCATACCTTCCAAGGAGGTACCCTTTCTCAACCACCAAGTCCATTGGGCCCCATTCGTACTTTGGTATCACCTTCAACCATGCCCCTCTCTAGCCTCAGCTCTGCTGTCACATTTCTAAGGTTTGTTCTGTTTGTGTGTTTATTTTGTTGAGTTCTAGATTTCACGCAGGAGTGAACTCATCCAGTATTCCTCTTTGTCTTTCTGATTTATTTTACTTTACATAATCCACTCAATTATATCCATGTTGTTGCAAGTGGTAAAAGTTCATATTTTTATAGTTGCTATAGCCCATGCTACACATGCTACACATGCACCACAGCTTCTTATCCCCTCATCTATCTGTTGTTGGGCACTTAGGCTGTTTATACAATTTGGTTATAGTAAATGGTGCTGTAATGAACAGAAGGATGCATATTTCCCTTTCAATTAATATTTTTGCAGTTTTCAGGTAAACACCCGAGAGAAGGATTGCTGAATCACAGTACATCCTTTATTTAATAGCTTATGAAACCTACATACTGCTTTTCATAGGGGCTAGATTAGTTTACAGTCTCACCAACAGTCCTTTGGTGACCTTGGTCACCAATTGTTGTTTCTGATCTTTTTGAAGTGAGTCATTCTCAATGATGTGAGTCGGTAGTTCATTGTGGTTTCAATTTGTATTTCCTTGATGCTAACTAGACTTATCATGGTGGTAATTTTGCAAGATATATACACAAAAATTGAATCAACATGTTCATCAATACATTTGAAAATATTATAATGCTGTATATCAATTATACCTTAATTAAGAAAAAAATCCCAACTTTAAACTTCAATTAAAAACTGATAATCTGTATAAAAGAATAAATAACCCTCAGTAGGGTCCTTTAGTGGAGAGAAATACACAATAATGAATAAATTATAAACTATTTCAAAGAGGGAAGGTGATAGGGTATTACAGGCTATAACCAGTCAGAGTCACAGAAATACATGTAGTCTTAAGTGTGCTAGAAAACATGACATCTCATGCAAGTTGAGACAAGACTTCAAAAATTCTGATGGGTATACTTGAATGATTGAATAAATAATTATTAAATATAAACAGCCATACCTCCATTATATAGTCATTGATAAAATACACTATATTGGAGTCTAAAACTCTTAATTCTAGACCTGACTCCTACTAAAAACTTTATTGGTATGACATTGAATATGTTCCCTCTTATGTATCTTAGATTCCATATTTCTAAAATAGAAGTGTTAAAATTGATGTTCTTTAAAGTCCTTAATATCCCATAATGCTTTTCTCAGTATTGCTGCTAATGTTTTATTAAACTGTTTATTTCGTGATTTGACACTGGTGCCACTTAACAAAGTGAAACTCAATCTGTGTTTGTGTGTACATGTAGGTAATTTTTTTTCAAACACTAGTTGATGAGATTTAATGCTTTCATTGTTAAAAGTTAGTTAGCCGCTTAAAGCAACTGAAAAATTAAATAAATGGCATTTCTAACTCTGTCAGCACAAATGATCACTGATATCTAAGACTGGTATCGTTGTTAATTATAAGAAATATTATTTTAGGGGTCTGTTCCCAAACATGCACTCTGTTAATCTGACAGAACAGTTATGAAACTGGGTGCAAATAGGGCACCAGAACTAAGCAAGGAAACAAATAAAAATACCAAGGGATACAGCTGAATCCAGGGATGGTGCCTGATAGATGACAGGTCTGTGGGTTCTTCCACCCATGTGCACAATTGCAAGAGAACTCAGGTGCCAACAACCACGAGGTTTTATTTTACAAGAGAAAAATGAAGACCTTGATATAGCCACGAGGGGTCTATCTCACCCAGTCAGTGTCCACCAGACAAGTGGAGTGTCAGTAGCCTGTCACCAGGAGTGCCAAAGACAACAGTGATGCTCACGGGAGTGCACCACCAACACACAGCTAGAGACACCAGGCCTAGGGACTTTGGTGCTTCTGTTAGGCAATGTCAGCGACAGGACAGGAGACCCAGTCTCTGCAAAGGTCTTGGCTTTTCCTCCTCGGTGGTTGGTTGCTAGATATGGCTGCTGGTCCCCCTTCCTTCTCCAGAGGCCAGAAACAGAGGCCTTCTCTTCCCTTCTGAGCTGGAGCAATTCTCTCGGAAACTTGAAGAGTTCTTCTAGAAGGCAGGAGCACCCTTTCTTTGCAGCTTCCTTCGACCTTGACTTAAACACACCCTCAGAATGCTATGCCCTACAGTCTGATTGGACCACCTTTCACTGCTATGGCTGATGGGACTATTTCAGGGAGACCACCAAAGCTGCAGCCAGCTCCTGCCCCATATCAGTTACAGATGGCTCTCTAATATCACCCATATGACATTTTTTTTCACTTTTCTATTTGATTTTTAAATAGTGGTATTTCTCTAATCTAACTAAATGGCTGATTGATAAGCAGCTTTGTTTAACATATTTTTCTTCAGCTCATATTACTAATGAAACATAAAAATATTTTCCCAACATAGGAAAAATGCTGTCTAGTGATATTCAATTATGACCCTCGCTCACACATAGATGTTTCCAAGGCAAATTAGCTCTAGGCTAATAAACAGGTCAGAATTAGCTTCCTCCTTGCTTATGATCATTACGCTCTGATTTTCCCTGCTTTGCTCTGATTTCCATGTTTTCCCAATATCAACCTTAAATACCCATAACAACAGACAGACTCTGGTTAGGTAGACAAGGTAGAGGCCTAGCAGAGAAATAAAGTGGCAGAGGAAGAATTGTAGAATGAAAATATACAATCCTGCACCTGTGAGCAGGTGACCACCAAAAATGCTTGATTTTTAAGAGCAGGAGGGAGGGGACTTTGAGCCTGCTTTTTGGGTTAAGAGTGCTAATCTCTAGCAAGCCTTTCCAGTATTTTTGCTATGTGTGCGCTAATCTTTAGCCAGCTAACTCCCAAAGCATATATTCAACAAATAGTAGCTTCTTAGTGAGATGTATCTGTCATTGAATCTTTTGAGGATGCCTTATCAAGTGTACCATCCCTGTCACCTCAAAGAGGTGAGTAACACCTCAAAGAGTGTTACTGAGTAAACACTCCTAAAGCACTCTTCACAGTCCACGTCCTCAATTTCTGTGACGGGGGAGACAAGAACTAATGACACTGTGCAACATACCACCACCATTTACTCTATTTCTAAAGAGAAAAGAAAGATGGCAATTAAGGAGAATCAAATCTTTTCTTGGAAATTGCTCTGGTGGGAGAATCCTTAAGTATATGAATTCTTCCAGTCACAAATACCACATCTGTGTTAAAAATGTCTTTGATGCTTTAATGATCATAATATTTACATTATTATTATCTGTACTTTTATATTAATTAAATACACTTAAGTTTTTACTTCATTGTTATAATTTATAATTCTGTGAAGCCAGATGACCTTATTTGTATTAAAAATGTCAATTAAGTACAATTGCACAATTTTTCAAAAGTTATCAGTACAAATTAAAATATAACACCATCCAAATCAAACGTACTGGGTATACTAATACTATAAACATTTATATATATATATATATATATATATATATATATATATATATATATAAAAATTTCACATCATTGTAATACCAGGGATTTCCCTCTTTCCCCCCAGCCTGAAGCTGTGTGCTTCAGTTTGGTGCTTAGCTTGTTTTGACTTTTCCTCATGGCTTTTGTTTATTTTTTCCCTATATCCCATATATTAGTGAAACCATTTGGTTTCTTTTTCTTTTTGACTTGTTTCTGCTAATATGATTTCTTCTAAATAATCCATGCTACCATAAAATCATTAAATTTGTCACTTTTAATTGATGAATAATATTCTATTGTGAATATATACCACATTTTTTTTCATCCAGTCACTTGTTTTGGGATATTTGGGTTGCTTCCAAGTCCTTGCAATTATAAATAGTGCTGCAGTAAACATGTGAGCACAGGTCTCCCTTTGTACCCACATTGAGGTCTCTTTTGGGTAGATTCCCAAGAGAGCAATTGCTGGGTCAAATCATAGTTCCATTTTCATGAATTTGAGAGTCCTCCACACAGTTTTCCATAGTGGTTGGACCAGTTTACATTCCCACCAGCAGTGTAAGATGTTCCTTTCTCTCCACATCCTTGCCAGAATTTTTTGTTGCCCGTTCTTTGGATGTGGGCCATTCTTACTGGTGTAAGATGGTATCTCATTGTGGTTTTGATTTCTAATGGTATATATAGGACATTTTTAAAGGAGACATTTTAATAAGATGTGAAGAATGCTGAAATTATCAACTTCCAGTTTGCTATTAATAAAGTTTTATGAAATCTTAAGAAAAGTAATTTAATGCTTATTGTGTACATATCTAGAACTTGTATTCAATGATCACTTAACAATACTAAAGGACAACAATCTATGGAGTGAGGCTGGGACTGAGGATTACGGTTCGAGACCCACCCGGGGCAACATAGAGAGTCCTAGTCCTAAAAAAATAGCTGGGCAATGTGGCATGTGCCTGTAATCCCAGCTACCTGGGAAGCTGAGGCTGGAGACTGCTTGAGTCTGTGGTACCCCAGGCAATGTGAGTCTGGGGTTCCCTGGGCAAAACAGAGAGATGCAGTCTCAAAAAAATTAAAAAATTAAAAATAAAGGAAACAGTAGAAGTATTGCCACAGAATCAGAATAGCTATTAGGCAATATTAAGAATGATTTTTTCATAAACATTTTAATTTTAAAAGCAAATCTCAATTAGTTTTGCAAAGATGCACTAACGAAAGTTAATGTTGCTGGGAATATTATATTATGAATAGAATATTTCTTAGTGTTGAAGATTATATTCCTGGCAGCTTCATTCTACCTCTTTCATTCAGCATCTGTTGCATGACTTAATGAGTATGCTAGAAATTACATAGGCCAGTGGATGTCAGATTTTTAGTAGTGAAACTGTTATCGGGGAGGGAAGGCAAGACTTTTAGTAAGATCCTTTTACCAGATTTCCTAAACCAGAGAAAAACATTTTCCTTTTAACCTGATGCAAACGGGCAAAAGCCTTTATTAACCCCTAAGCTTCCACACACAAGTTACTTTTGTCAATTATATACCTGCTGCTTGCCCCAGGGCTCTTTCTGTCCCCAACTAGAAAAAAACAAAAACAAAACTTTTATTCTTAGACCTGTCTCTTGTCTGCCCCTTTCAGGGTCTTTCTCTGCCCACAGCCTTGCTATGTAATCCCAAAGCTAGGTTAAACTCTTAAAGTGATTAAACTATTTATTACTAAGCAAGCAAGTAAGAAAGGGATTACCTAAATAGGTACTACAAAATAAGCATGTAAAACCACAGTCACCACATTACATTTGTTATAAAATAAACATAAAAAAACTACTTTAGTCCCTGGTTACCTCACCACATGTCCAATAAGAGTTGACAAGCATGTAATCCAAAAACAGGGCATTCTGCCTTTCTTCTTTTAAAATCGGTCGACAAAACAAGCAAAACTGGGTGCTTAGCAAAACTCACAAAGGTGAGGAGTAGCTAATTTTTTAAAGCCAGCCACGCGCTAGGTTCTTCCCAGTTGGCACATCAGTAGCAAGACCACATAAACCTTAAAAGGAGGCAAAAACAGATTTACTTATTAAAAGGGCAAAACAAACAGAAGTAACTAGAGGGTACAAAGAATCTCTTTGGTAATCTTACCAACCAATTCAATCTCTAGTCCAAAAGGCTACACATGGCCTTCAGCCATGTGCTTCCTCAAAATGGTGACTACCCCACCTTTAAGTCACTTGAAGAAGCCAAGATGACACTGTTGCTTCTATTTTCAAAGGCACTGCTATTCACTTCAAGTCAGAAGCAGTCAAGATGGCACCATCACTCCTTCTTCCAAAGTGGAAGAGAAAACTAGGATGGCATTGTCAATTCTCCTCCAAAAGGCACAGCTCCAGGATTCTTTCAGCTGCAACCCCAAAACGGCCTGAAAACCAGTAAGACTCAATACAGCAATAGCAAGCACTTCAAGTGTCTCATGTTGAAAACAACACAGCAAATTCTCTTCATTTCTCCAGAAGACTTCCAAGCTCTGCAGTTTCAAAGTTAAACCAAGTTCTCAAGTACTAAATTTCCACAAGTCACAAGTTTCTCTAACATGCTTCCCCCTGCTCCAGCACCTGGAAGCTGGCCACTTCTCCTGCTCCTCTGCTTTCTGTTCTATCCCTTCACTTTTCTCACCATGTGTTTTGTACCAGTTTCCTCCCTAATAGCCTAAGACTAATCCTATCACAAGAAGGCTTGGCTTCCCTTCTCCAAGTCTCTGCCCACCAGGACATAATGGTTGCCATTCTAATGCAGATGCTGGGGGGGTGACAGCCCCCCTATCACTTTGGTGTCTGTTTCATTTTCCTTTAAACATGTGGTTCAAGACATGCTGGTCTTCTTTTCTTTCAGTGTCCACTTCAACTTTAGACAGTAGAAAAACCCCAACATACAAGAACCAACATCAGGTTCATTTTCTCAAGCCACACTCACAGGCTTTCCAAAGACATCTGCATGAAACTAGATAAAACTAGCTCCAACACAAAGTTCAAATCTCCAAATTCTTTAGACTCCTTTAGTCCGCACCATCAACTTATGCATGCTAAGGCACAGTGAGTTCAACTGCCCCAAACCATTGTCTGTTTACAGGAAAACATCATGGCCTCAGTTTTTCTGTCCTGTCATAGCCCAAAGCTGCTTTCCTCTGGCTGCTCCCATGGCAGCCTCCAAAAATTACAAGTCTCTCACCAGCCCGGGCCAAAGTCCCAAGTCACGTCAGCAGTCATGGCCAGGTCCTCATCCTCTTCCAGAAATGGCTGAATCTTTGTTTCCCTCCCAAATCCCTTTTTATATCTTTCTCCTTGTTTCCCCTCCCTTTTGGGAGCAGAGTCTTGTCAATCACCTCACATCATAAAAATTTTGTTTTTCAACTCCCCTTCAATTCTTCTGAAAGAAAACATGGATTCTAATGAAGGACTATCAACCACATCCAGACATAGTCAACCTAAACTTTGCTCATCTGGGTCCTGAAACGATCAAGTCAGAAAGTCAAATCTCCATAATACTGCCAAATTCTTCTTGAAATTTACAATATTAAAGCAATAGGCAAGTATGTCCTACTTACCAGCTGCACCTGCTTCCCAATGTTACTATCAATGCATAACACATCAGCTATGTTAATGGGGGATGTCATGCCCAAGAAACCATTACTGAAGATTGATACCTAGAATAATGACATTGACGCTACTCAAATCCTAAAGCCAGGAAGCCTGGGAACCAATAGAGTATTTAAAGAAACCCCCAAGGTTCCAAGAAATATAATAAATACATGTCTTAATATATAAGATAATATTAATTCTGATCTCTGCATTTCAATAAACTTATCAGTGTTAATACAGAATATATAATCCACTCATTTACTCATTTAACAAAAATTTTAAGCACTTAAATCAAGTGTTACTCAATATTTGACAATATCGTAGCAAACAAAATAGCTATGCCATTTACATTGTAGTGAATGAGGACCAAAAACAATAAAAAAGAATGGTTGTCAAGTCATTGTTAATAATAAGTGTGATGAAGAAAATTAAAGATGATCAAAGAAAAATTAAGTTAAGGGGTTTCTTCGTCAGATAAATTGCTTAAGTAACCTTTGAGCAATAACTTGCATAGAATCATGTGGGCATTAGTAGGAAAACATTCCAGTGGAGGAAGTAGAAGACACAAAGCCTCTGAGACAAGACTTTAGATGCCAAAGTCAAGGACCAGCAAAGATGTTAGTGAAGGTAGAGTGGCTACTATGTATCAGATGGGAGTTGATTCATACATCATCTTGGTGGACTGGAAGTGATTCTGAGGAGCATGCTCTCCCCACTCCCTACCATGAAAATATTCAATAAGCAGAAGGAACCCACATGGACCAGAAGCTAAGGAGTGATCCTCCTGAAATACAATTCCATGAGCTCGAGACACATGAAAAATAAAAGAATATGCAGAGTGAGGAGAAAAAAATGGTCAAGGCAAAACTTGGGGAATACCGTCACTTGGGTATTGGCATAAAAGGCTCTCAAGAAATAGTTAAAAAAGAGGAATGCCAGGAAAAAAGCATGTTCCAGAAACTAAGAGAGTAGGCAGTTTCAAGTACAAGAGAACATTCACATTGTAAATTGAATCAGAGAGAGGTTAAATTCAATGAGAACTGGTGAATTGTAGTACAGCATAATTAGGAGATACTGGAGAGTATATGGCAGTGGAGCAAATAAAAAAATCTGTGAGTCTTGCAAGGAGGACATCTGGGAAGGGAGAGCACAGTTAGGTGATATCAAAAAATAAGTTATAGGAATCAGATTTTATATAAGATTCAAAAGACTTGATGCATAGGGGCAGTAGGAAAAGAACCAGAAAAGTGAATGAGTGAAAAATACAGGCAATGGAGAGAGGAAAAAACTTTGTCATATGTTCTATGTACCAGCAGAGAAGGAAATGTTGGGTCAAGAAGAAAGTAGGAAGGTGAACCCTGAAAGGAAGAAGGGGCATGTTTCCTTAGACTGGGTATAACTTTAAAAAGCCACAAGTGTTAATCATAATTCTCACTTTCTCAGACAAAAACCTAAAAGTAGACTTGCTTTATCACTTGCAATACTACGATAACAGTTGCTCATTATATACTGTGGGGTGAGTGAGCTGATGAAAGAAGAAAGAGAAAGGCATGAAAATCAGTTAAATATGAAATCTTAAGTGGTCCATTTCGGTTGCTTGTTTTGAATCTTAAATGGGTTGTATGATCCTCAGTTTCTTCATCCATAAAGAAGAGATAATGATATCTATCTCTAGGTTGTTGTGCCAGTTACTGTCAAAATAAAGAAAATGTCTATTCTAACTCATGATGAGCATTCAATAAATAAATGGTGCTTTTCAGTTCTTTAATCCTCACAGTGACTCTAAGGCTAAGCACACATGGAAACTAAATTAAGAGCATTGAAATAATTTGCAAGGTCATTTAGCTGGTAAGTGGACCCGTAACAAGAACTACTTTTTCTATTATCTTTTTTTAATTTCTTTAAATAATTTATATATATTTCCCATCATTGTGATCCCTGGGGGTCACCCATCACCTCCCCTCCCTGGCCACTCCAGCTGGTCCCCTCCTGCAGGTGTGTACTTTTGTTTGGTTGTTCATATATTAGTGAAACCTTTTGGTTTCTGTCTTTTTCCTTCTGACTTGTGTCTGCCAATATGATTTCTTGTAGGTACATCCGTGTTACCAAAAAGTCATCAAATTTGTCATTTTTAATTGATGTGTAATACTCCACTGTGTATATATACCACATCTTTTTCATCCAGTCATGTGTCTTGGGGCATTTGGGTTGTTTCCAGGTCCTTGCAGTTATAAATAGTGTTTCAATGAACATCCAAGCACAGGTATCCCTTTGTACCCACATTGAGGTCTCCTTTGGGTAGATTCCCAAGAGCATGATTGCTGGGTCAAATGGTAGTTCCATTTTCATTAGTTTGAGTGTCTTCCACACAGTTTTCCATAGTGGCTGGACCAGTTTACATTCCCACCAGTAGTGTAAAAGTGTTCCTTTTTCTCCACTTTCATGCCAGCACTGACAAGAACTTTTTAACTAAACTTTATCTTGTTTGTCGGAGGCCTTTCTTTGTTATTTTTTCTTCTCCTAATTAGGCCTCACCCTAATTTCATGACCTGTCCATGACTTGCTGAGTCCATTTTTAGCAAATCAAGAATTCCCTCCCACTGATAGTGAGTAGGTGACAAAGCTGAATGGAGCAGCCAAGGACCTTCTTTGTGACACAGTTGGAAAAGTGGTACTTTGCCATTGCTGCCCTGGTAGATGGGGTGTGAAAGAAAATACCATGTGAGAAAAAATGGGAAGCACAAAAAGGCAGAGTTGCCAGCAGTGGCCTGTATGGTCAGACGCCCCGGAACGATGTGCCAGCAGCCACAGGGGCAGGCAGCCACATGTGGCCAGGTGCATAGAGCACCAACTGGAGAAGCCCGAAGGGACAATGCCCAAGGGGGGAGCATTGTGATTAGACACTACGGAAGTGTGGGCCTGGAGAACAAAGGTGCTTGGAGTGAGATGTAGCATGGGAGAAAGAGGAAAAATAACAGCTTGTTTTGTTTGAAAGTTGGAAAGCTCATACCTGAAAATCAGTATTTGCTGGGAAAGCTTGAAGAACCTTGGAGAAGCTGAGGTGCTAGAAAAGCAGGAGCAAGGAGTAGCAAAAAGAAGACTAGAGGGGAAACCTGGACTGTGTGAAACATCTGTCTCAGGTTTGGAGGGACAAAATGGTTCCATCTTGGACATGTGTTCATGGGATTTTGAACTAAACCATGAATGGGGTAGGATAACTGACCACTTGTGGCCTTAGTAACTTTGGGTTTTCTTTTCCCTTGTTGTTTAAATTGCTCGGTGTCTCCATGGCCCCCATGGTTCTATGCTAGTGGCCCTCACTGGTATGCTCCAGACTCTCCATGCCTTTTGGGTCTAGGGTGGTGGGGGAAGACCCCTGTTCTAAGGAGATGGGACAGGAGAAGACATCACCCTACTCAGGGCTGACTGGGCAGTACAGGAAGGCTCCAGGAGACACTGCTGGGGTATGGGCTGGAGGTGGGGGTGGAACTGATAGGGTGTGCTACCCCTCCCCCCCCATTGTCTCCTTTTTAGATTGCAGATTTCAAGGACAGGTATGCTAAAATGTGAGAATGACCTTAGTTGGAATTTCCCTTCAGGGAGATGCAGGAGGGTGGAAGAAGTAATGGTCTAGGTGTGGTTCCTGGAAGGCAGGAAATCAGGATATATAAAGGGTGTGAAAACAAAGAGAGGGATTCTGATCCAATATGGAGGTCAGATAGAGAGATTCATGGAGGAGAGTGATTTGGTTCTGGCCATTTTGTAAGATGGAGATGTGAACCATGTGAGCTTGGCCATGTGGCCACGAGGGGCCTGCAGCCCTTGGCTGACCTGGACTAGCCACAAGAGTGTTAAAGGCGGTTAAGAGGTTTGCAGATTTGAACTCTGCGTTGGAGTTTGCTTTGCTGAGTTTGACTGGTGTTTGAAAGAGGCCATGCAAAATTTAGGCCTGAAAAGAAAGTGAGCTTTGCTGGTCCGCCACCATGGAGTTCCTGTTACCTGGAAGACAAGGAGAACACAGTGTGGAAGACAAGGAGGAGCAGGCCAAGGGAGCAGCCAAAGGAACATGTCTTCAAGCGTCTGGAAATGAACTTTGACTGGACATTGGTGAGATGATCAGGACTGAGAGACTGAGGATTTTTAGGCAATCTGGGGAAAGGACTTTGGACAATGCTGAGAAAGGTTTGGGACAATGTTAAAGTAATCAGAGTTCTACTTATATGTTTCTTCTGCAGTAATTAGAAAATCACTTTGTTAAAAATAAATTAGTCTGCACTGATAGTCTTGCATTGGTTTGATATTTTGGTTGAGAAGGCTGAGGATGGTTGAAAGAACCCACGAGAGTTTAAACTGCGTTTCTAAGTTTTTCTTTTTAGGTCTGAAAGAGGGAAAGAAAGCAGAGAGAAGCTGGTAGCTGATGTTTGCATATCAATAGTAGGCAGGTACAGTGTAAATACTAATGAACAGTTTGCAGCCTGCTTAGTAGAGAGAGAAGCAGGCCTAGGTGTGTCCAGTTCCAGTAAAGGCAATTGCTAATGAACAGTTGGTAGCCTGCTTTGTAGAGAGAAGGGGGCAGAAGTGCTCAAGGTTAAGGTAAAGGTTAAAGGTAAGTGGCCTGCTTGTAGCCTGCTTCCTAGGGAGAGAAGTAGGCATAGGTGTGTCTACTAAAAGTAAAGGCATTGTTAATGTAACTGTTTGGAGCCTGCTTGGTAGAGAGAGAAGCAGGCCTGTATGTGTTTCAGGTTAAGTTAAAAAGTCCCTTCGAGGTCACCCTGTTTCAGAACGACCCTTCTGGTTTACTCCCACTCTAGTCCTCATATGGAATAAGAAAAACATTAATAATCCAAGAGAAGAGGTGAGGGATATGACACATGCATCTTCTGGGTAGGACCCAAAAAGAGCATGGAGAGATGCACTGAACACAGTACTGTGAGGCCAATTATAGAGATGACTTATCACAGAATTACACCCACACTGTCGGGGGGGGGGGCAGGGGAAGATGGGAACTAGGAGCCAAAATCTCAATTCAGAGATGCCTTCAGCAAGAGAAAGGTGCACCCCTTTCCCACACGGGGAAGAAGGCCACAGAAATACAGCAGCAGCCCCAGAGCAGAGCTGCAAACCAAGACCAAAGAGATCAGCCAGAACCACCATCTGCTCATGTATGTTCCCAGTGAGGAATTTCTCTACTGACAAAGGCTGGGAGTCAGGCTCCCTAAGCCAGAGGCCAGAACTAAAAGGTGAGAAGCAGCAAAATGGGACAAAAACAGAATAGAGGAGACAACCAGCAAGGAGGAGCAGGTACTGATGGGCTCTGATACAAAGTTAAGTCAGGAAATCTAAGCAGCAAGGTCAATCATGCCCCAGGAAAACAGGTCCTCACTCAGGAAAAGGACACAGTTCCAGAAAAGGAAGAGAACAAAGAGCTAAACATGGACCAACAAACTAACCAGAGAGGAGGCAGAGTGTGTGTGTGGGGGGGTGTCAAGGGGTATTCCCAAGGGGATCCAACAACCATACAAAAAGGCCTGATGTTATATGAAATAAAAAAATAAGAAATATAATTTAAGACCAAAAATAAGTAAATAAACAAACAGAAACAAACAAACAAATAAATAGCTTCATGATTCTTGGAAGGATACAAGTGTAGGAAGAACCTGGGGGGCGATAGCTGGTTTTTAAAAGCAGCACTTATTTTTCCTTTGGCTTACGGGAGTGAAAGGCTTTTTGCGCTTTTACATCCGGTATCACAACCTTGATAGGTATGTTTTTCCCTTGCCTTCTATAAGAATCCTGTTCAGCTAGTTTAGCAAGAATCTGCCCTTGATATCAAGTCTCTTTTGGGCTCCCTGACTATAAATCCCAAGCCGTCTTTGCTATATTCAGACTTGAGTTCAATCTCTCTCTCCCATAGTTTAATTAATTATGAATAAAGTCTTCCTGACATTTTAAACAAATGTCTAGAGCATTTTTTTAAATCAACATGCTGCATTACCTATGAAACATGATTAAGCAGCAAATTAGTTGCAGTGCCATTAAACTCAGTAGAAATGTAACCTAACAGAGTAATCAGAGGTAAAGCCATGGAGTCAGACTCCAGCTTGGGATATGGCTCTATTACTTTCTGTAGAAAGTGACCTTAGGAAAGTTGCCTATATTCTCTGCTTTGATTACCTGGCCTGTAAAATGGACATGGTAACGATATTAACTACATCAAAAATTTGTGCATATTCAAGTTCCATGTAAATCAAACAAATTATGGTTTTAAAAGTTGCTATCCTCATTTTTTAACTATTATTGAATTAGAAATGTACTTTATATATATACATATGTATATGTATATATGTATATGTATATATACATATGTATGTGTATAAACATATATAGTACATACATATAAAATATATACAATTTATATATAACATATATACATATATATGTATATATACATATAAAGTGAAACAAATCCAAACCACCCTATTTAATTCTGCAAAATATCCTACACACTCAGCATCTCCAAATCCTTGTTATCATGTTGTATACTTTCCTATAGCACTTATTTAGCATACAATATGCCTTTCTCATTACTTATTTTGCCTCCCATCTAAAATGTAAATTCCCTAAAAGGAAGAATTTACTGTCTCTGGGCTATGGGAGGCACTCAACAGCATTTTTTTTTTTGCTTGAGTGTTGGTTAGATGCCATTTTGTAAGGAAAATGGTAAGAAAGTGAGTAGAGATTCAGAAGAGTCTATGTAGCCAACAGGATTGAAATGTGGATTTCTTCATATGCTTAGCTTTCTTTCAAACTATGGTCTTTTGCTTGAATCAGAACCTCCTGAGTATAGGATTATTTTCTGATTTGAAAGTAGAATGAAGAGCTAGATCGTAGAAATAAGAGAAAGAGCTAGGGAGAGCTATTCTGAGAAAGAACAAGATAGAACAAGTGGGTTGATGAATGTAGTACTGGTAGCATGATAATTTTAGTGTATTAAAAGTAAGAAGGAAGCTAATGGGGAGGGGGAAAACACTTGGAAGGAATAGTTCCAATCCTTGCAGCCAAACCTTATAGTTTTAACTACCATACACACAAAGGGTGAAAGGAAGAACACATAGAAGGCATGTGGGCATAACTTATTGAGTGATATCATATACGTACTATATACTTACAAAATGTCACAGATTTCTTAACTTTTATTTTTTCATTATCATCCATTAGGGAGATATGCAGATGTCTCTTCAGTAATTGGTCAAATTCACCCTTATGAATCTTAACACCACAAATATATCTCTGCATGCAGTTGATTAGAATTGTTCTCTTGGGAAGGCCACAATCCATTGTAATATCCAAGTGTTTTCCGTGTGTTGTTTGTTTGTTTGTTTGTTTGTTTGTTTTACATAAGAACCAATTCTTGTTCCCTTGAAATCAGTATTGGCCCATTGAGAATGAATGTCTTTGAGGCACAGATTTTTAGCATTGTCACTTATTTTAATCAATGTTAAAATTAAAGTCATGTTTCTCAACCTCAGAACTACTCATATTTTACGGCCCACAATTTGTCATTGTGGGGAGTTTGTTCTGTATACTGTAGGGCATTAACTGCACCCTGACATGAGAGGGCATCAGAGGCCATCTGTGCTTCTGCAGTCAGGGCAAACAAAAATGCCTCCTGCAGGGTAAGAAGAACAAAATTCTTCCTAACTAAGAGTCCCTGATTTTAAAAAGTTGTAAAGTAAATAATTTTCTTAAGGACAAAGGAATTAAGAAAACACACCAGTAAAACTAATAGATTTTTCACTGCCAAAATGTCTTTATAAAAAGCACTACACGTTTATAGCAAATGCTACAGAGAAATAACTTATCTCAGAAAATTATCACTTCCTAAAGATCTAATCTCAACTTTATAATTCAATATAAATTAATCACCTTGTTTCTCTTATAAATTGTATTCTGAATACCTGACTGAGCTTTTATTAAAATTTTTCCACAAAAATATAATTTTGAATGTTTTAACCACAACTTTCCACCTATACTTACTTGTCTTTAATGTCTCTATAAAGCACCCAGAATTTAAATAGACTAAATTTTCCAAAACTAATCTTTTAACAGAGAAAACATATATAATATATAAATAATGAGAATTATAAATAATGAGAATTTATGTAGTTATGAGATGTAAGAAAACAAATCTAGGCAGATCATTAAAGATTATCATTTGCTGTGAATAGTTATGCAAGCAAATATTATGTCCACTTCACAGATGATAAAATTGAAAGTGGGCAACCAAAGAAAGGCTTTTCAACTTTGACTTTAACACATACAGGCCTGCTTCCCTCTCCGAAGCAGGCTACAAACAGGCCATTCACAGTTGCCTTTAACTTGAAGAAGACACACCTATGCCTGCCTCTCTCTACAAGCAGGCTGCAAACTGTTCATGAGCATTTACACTGTTTACCTTTACTATTGATATGCAGAAGCCAGCCAGGTGCTCCCTGCTTTCAGCTCCAAAAACTGCAGAAAAAAAAAAAAAACTTAAAAAACACAGTCTAAACTCTGTGGGTTCTTTCCACCATCCCCAGCCTTCTCAACCAAAATACCAAACCAATGCAAGACTATCAGTGCAGACTAATTTATTTCTAACAAACTGACTTTCTAATTACTACAAAAGAAAACATGTAAGACTCAGATTACTTTAACATTGTCCAAAACCTTTCTCAGCATTGTCAAAGTCCTTTCCCAGATTGCCCAGAAATCCTCAGTCTCTCAGTCCTGATCATCTCATCAAAATCAGCCAGAGTTCCTCTCCAGGTGTTTGAAGACATCTTTCTTTGGGGCGCTCCTTGGCGTGCTCCTCCTGTTAGGGGGCTGTGGTCCCCAGTACTGGTGTTGATGTATTAAAATAGCTAGCATTGGTGGGTGGAGATTTGGAAAAGGAAAGTTAAGCCTTCTTGGGAGAAAAGAGGATAAAGGATCATGGGGGGGACAGGGAAAGAGAATAGAGAACAGTAGAGAAGAGAATGGAAGAAGAGAGAAGGGAAGAGGACAGAAAGGAGAACAGAGAAGTAAGGAGCAGAGAGGAGCAGCAGGGAGGCTGGAGGCCTAAGAGCTGCCGCTGCCATGTTGGGCAGCAGGGAGGGAAGGAAGCCAAGCTGTGGGCTTCCATCCCCATGCCCAACCCCAGGCCAGTGAGGAGCCAGTGAGGAGCATGTTGGAGAAACTTATGTCCTGTGTGAGCTGTCTTGGAAACGTGATGCTTGAAAACTTGGTTTAATTTTAAAACTGCGGGGCTTGGAAGTCTTCTGGAGAACTGAGGAGAGTTTGCTGTGTTGCCGTTTTCAACGTGAGACATCTGAAGCGCTTGCTGTATTGCTGTACTGAGTGAGTTTTGCTGATGCCGGGGTCACTGTGGAGCTGGAGCTGACGGAATGCTGGAGCTGTGCCGGAGCTGTGCCTTTTGGAGAAGAATTGAGGATGCCACCCTGGTCTTCCTCATTGGATTTGAATATCCTGCTTTCGGAAAAGGATCGACGAAACCATCTTGGCTTCTTCTGGCTTGCAGTGAGTGCAACTGTGTCTTTGAAGAAGGAGCGGCGGCACCACCTAACTCCTTCATCTGGCTCAAGGTGGGGCAGTCGCCATTTTGTGGACACACATGGCTGCTAAAGCCATGTGCACTTTGGACTAAGGACTGTGTGGTTAGATTACTAAAGGGGTTCCCTGTACCCCTCTGTGACTCTTTCCCAATTCATCTTTTAATAAGTAAATTTGTTTTTGCCTCCCTCTTAAAGTTTATGTGGTCTTTCTACTGCATGCGCGGGCTGGGAAGAACCTGGTATGTGGCTGGCTTTAAAGGGGCCAGCTGCTACCCTTTGTAGGTTTGGGTAAGCACCCCGTTTTGTCTGTTTTCTCACCTGATATCACTCCTTGTCTTCTACGCTGCCTTCTCCTTGTCGTCTTCAGGTAGCAGGAACTCCATGGTACCGGACCCAGCCAAGTTCACTTTCTTTTCAGGCCTAACTTTTGCACGGCCTCTAGCAGACACAAGTCAAACTCAGCAAAACAAACTCCAACACAGAGTTCAAATCTGCAAACTCCTTAACTGCATCTAGCACACATGCTGCCAGTCTGGGTCAGCCAAGGGTTGCAGGCCCCCGGTGGCCACATGGCCAAGTTCACATGGCTCACATCTTTACAAGCTAGCTGATTCCCAGCTCTCTCTCTCTCTCTCTCTCTCTCTCTCTCTTTCTATCTGATCTCCATATTGCCTCTGAATTCCAAATGTGAATCCTAATCCTTCTCTTTGTTTGCACACCCTTTATATATCCTGATTTTCCGCCTTCCAGGAAACTTGTTTCACCTTGACCATTTCACTTCTTTCATCCCCTGCCTCTCCCTGAAGGGAAATTCCAACTAAGGTCACATTTTAGCATCTGTCCTTGAAATGTGCAATCTTAAACAGGAGACAATGGGGGGGGGTAGCACACCCTATCAAAATCAGTTTAGAGGTGCTAAAATAAATTATCTAGGGCGTGTCATAAAGCAAGTACAGGAATTGATAAAACTCAAACTTTATCCAGCTCCTGAGGTCACCTACCAGGCCCTTTCTGGGTGGGGGGCTCACTCTGCACTCAGTGGCACCCACCACTGGGAGGTTCTCTGTGCAGGGTCCCCTGCACAGGTTCCAAATCTTGAGGGGTGTGGGCTTGCAGCAGGGGTGGGGAGGGTGGAGGGCACCCCCCTCTGGTCTTAGTAGTCAAAAGTGTGATATTCTTGTCTTCTTGCAGTATCTTTTTTACTTTAGGTAGCAGAAAAACTCCAAGGCACAGGAACAAAAAAGATCATTTACTCAGGCCTAGCTCATGTACGCCAAAAGCAACTTAGTCAACTAGATATGACAAACCCCAACACAGAGTTCCTATTTCCAAACTCTTTAGATTCCTTTAGAACACACACTCAGTTTATGTACACTAAAGCTATGAGTTCACCAGCCCGGGCCATAGGCCCAGACTGTCTTCAGCCATGTGGCTGAGCTTACATTCCTCTTGCAAAATGGCTGAACCCCTTCTCTCTCTCTTAAGCATTTTTAAAATCATCCCCCCTTACTCTCTTTCCAGGAACAACCTTGTCAATCAAAAGCATTGTTACTGTGTTGTCTTCCTCCTCTCCTCTTCTATCTTTCTGAAAGAAAACTATGAATTCTAATGAAGACTCTTACCATACCTTGGAATGTCCTTGAAATTTACATTTCTAAAGCAACAGGAAAGTAACTCCTTTTTTTTTTTTTTTTTTTATCAGCTATATTAATGGAGGGTATCCTCCAACAAGTCTACCACGCCCCAGGAATGCAGATCCTTGCCCAGGAGAAGAACTTTGCTTAAGAAAAGGAAGAAGCCAGTGGGCTAAACATTGTCCAACAAACAGCAACAAGAGAGCAGATGGAGGGACAGGGGCAAGAGGGGGCATACCCAAGGGCATCAGCAACCAAGTAAATAAAATTAAAAAACAAAAACAAACTATCCATCTCCAACTTCTGCTCAGTCAATACCAGACTTTTATATGCCAATTTCCTTTAGATAAGAATCTTCTCTTTCTTTTTCTTGACCTTAGTAAATTCCACAGATGATGAGGAGAAATAATCTCACTGGTAAATAATTAAAAAACGTAGTCTTCCTTTCTGTATCACAGATGACATTTGATTGATGCTGTCTTCTGTTAAAGTTAGGACAGCAGGCAAAAGACAAAGGCCAGCATTATACTCTTGTCAATTCAGGGCAGTTTTATGTTTTATTTTTAATTAACTTTTGATGTTTTAAAACTAAGGCAAAATAGGGATGATGTCTCTTAAGCAAGTCATAGAAACTTCAAAACAGCAATATGATGCAGATTTTATTTAAGCAGTAAGCAAATAGGTATTGTTTGGTTAGTGTGTTTTCAAGCTTCTGACAAGTTTAAGACCTATTCCCAATTACTCACCATTTAGCAGAGTGATTATTGACTAACAGCCTCCTCTTTCTGAACCTCAATTAAGCAAACAGATGTTCACAGACTGCCAAATTCAAAGATCTTCAAAGACTGCATGGAGTCTGAGGAAGACTTAAAAGTAAGATTTTTTTTTAAAAGAACATTGAAATACGATGTGTCCCTTAAATAGAATGATTAAGTTCATTTATAGGTCTCTTTCAAATTTCATAGTCTATGATTTGAGATTTTTGCCCTTAAGATGCTTACTGTGCTTTAACCACAGACACAAGATTTTTAACAATGTATTATATGAGAATGAAGGTTGTATATACTTAAATCTAAATTACATTTATTATCTGATCTAAAGTGTTACTACTTAGAAATATTGTGTCTCCTGGGATTTAAATGTAGCTAGAAATAATCCTGCCCCTAAATTATTAAGCCAGATTCTGTACTGTAACAAGATCCTCAGGTAATACAAATAAATATTGTACCCTGAGAAGCTACCTGACAAATAGTGCCTCTCCAAGGTTAGATCACTTAAAATAAAATCACCCAAGATGGGTACTTCAGATTCAGCTAATCAAAGTTTCTGAATATAGAGCCAAGAATCACCATTAATAATAAGCAGCCCAGGTAATGCTCAGATATAATAAAATTTGAGAATGATATTCAACATAATTTAGAAGACTGGGAGTTAAATTTTGGTGAGTTAGATGGAGCAAAAGAAAAAGAAATGTTATGCATTTTAAAACAGAATATTGAATATTGGAATATTGTCTTCAGAGTTCAAGAGAGCTGGAGCAAATTAGAGCTAATTATCAACAACAAGCAATTAAGCCAAGGTTAGCTGCAGGGGAAGATGTTTTGGCTGGATCACTTGGATGCAGTTTCTCCCAGAAGTCAACAAAAAGACCTCCCAGGGGAGGTATAAAAGGCAGTTTTCAACAGAAGACCTGAGAGACAGGGCACTGAAGGAGATCTTCCAGTGACCAGAGTTATATTTATCTTCCTGCCTAAGGCGCTCAGCAATTACATGCACTATAAATGCAAGTTGGCTTTCCTGCTAGAAGAGCTGGTACAGGGGTCAACCAATACTAGTTTGCAGTAAAACTTGCAAGCAACTCACAAAATAGGAAACAAAGATTCTGGGAAAGTCATGTGGAATGAAAGTTATAGAGAGTGGGAAAACAAGACAAAAGGAGAAAAAAATTCACATGCTTATTATTCACTGTGTGTGAACAGCAACATCAGTTTCCATTTGAGAGCTTGTTCGGAATGCAGACTCTGAGGCTCCCACTCAAAGACCCCTGTGAAGGAATCTACATCTTAACAAGATCATCAGGTGATTTGCTGTTACAGTAAGGTTTGAGAGCCATGGAGCCTCATTAGTACGTCTCAAAGTTGGCTTCAATTAAAATCACCTGTGAAGATTTTTAAACTTTAGATGTCCCCAGATTTGCACTCCAGAATCAGCGGGAAAGGATTTTAGGTATCAGCCTTTTGTTTGTTTAAAAATCACTGTTTTGTGAATCTGAGTTCTGAAGTTACATTACAGGCAAATGGCTTGATTATATTTCAAAGAAGGGAAACAATAACCTTTTGATGAAAGCATAGCTTTCCAGGGCCACAACAACCTTAAGGTCAAGCAAATGGAGAATTCTGGATAGTGATTTAGTAAATTGCTGCAAAATTCATTGACGATACCATATACTGATATATATGTGTGTGTGTGTGTTTATGTATATATATATATTTATTTATACACATTATATAATAGATAATAAAGAGGAAGTGGGGGTGGGGGGGAGGGTTTGCACGAGAGGGACCCATGTGAAGCTATAGCAGAGAGAGGTTTTGGCACCTGGAGAAGGATGCAGGAGCAGAGCCTTCCAGGGAGGAGAGAATGGCAGAGTAACCCAAGTGACCAGACTGGGCAGAAGCACCCTGGTAGAATGAGCTGGTGGTGGTGAGCAGTCATGGTGGCTAGTGGAAGAGCGGCCAGTGTGGAGAGTGTGACACCACAGCAAGGTGGCCTGGAAAGCTGGTACATAGTGATGGCCAGGAATTTGGAAAGCTGATTTGTGTATCAGCAATTGTGGAAGAAGTTTGAAGCACCTTGAAGAAGCGGAGCAGCTTGGGATACTGGAGATAGACAGGAAGAAAAGAGAAGATGCCAGAGAAATACTGGACTTTGCAGAGTGCCAAACTCTGAGGTTTGGAGGGGCAAAGAGGCACCATCTTGGATCTTTGGGACTGAGAATGGTAATTGGGGTAAGATAATTGCCATTTGTGACATTAAGGACCTTTCTTTGCTGAATTCCCTTGTTATTTAAAATCCCTTGTTAAACTGTGTTTTGAGTAGCAACTGCTAGTGTGGGTGATAGGGATCCGGGGCTTATAAGCTGGAGGCTTTGCCCATTGTTTTGACCCAATTTCAGTTTCAGTATTTGTGAAAACAAGTATTATTTGCCTCTCTTCTTCTAATGAAAGGTCATAAACTTATAAGAGCTGAGGATTTAAGATAAGAGCACATTTTAATCAGATAATCTGAATCTAAGATTAAAGATCTTTGTTAAAATCTGCAAAACACATTTTAACAACTTCTACAATGTACATACACTGGAGCTTTGATAAACTGGGAAGCATCTTTGTATGAAATTTTAGGTAATTCTAAGTCTATTAAGAACAACTTAAAATCCAAGGATATGAGATTATCAAACAGACAAACAATACAATCTTCTAATCTGAAAGACAGAAAATGAATGATACAATCTTTAAATTATTCACATGGCTATTATGAAGAGCACCAATATATTCCAAAAAGAACAAGTTGGAGGAGGTGCTTGCATATTCTGTCACAAAAGCAACTGGAAAGGTGATCAGATATATTTCTTAAAACTAAAAACAGGAGAATTAAAGCCTATAGAAAAGGAATAATCAATAAATTGTTAAAAATTACTCTTAGAAAACAAAATCAAATTTTTTATGCTACACACTGAAAGGGACTCAATACAGTAAGGAGGAGGGGGACCTGTACAAAATACTGTATCGTATACAGAGCAGGCGCTGACATCCGCAAACCTAAGAGCACAAGATGAAGGAAACACATGAGCAATTGCAAGGAAAATGAAGTTAGATCAGTTTTTGCCACCTTTCCTTCACTAGGCTCTATAGCTGTCACCTGCAGTATTGTTTTCCTCCTAGATTTTATTGCCCACACATACCATGTTAGTGCAAAACATACTTGTGCACAGGATCACAGAGTATGTATGGGCCCCCAGGCCAAGAAGACAGAATACAATGGGCATGCATATCTGTAAGTACAAGGTAGTGAGACAAAGTAAGACAAGACTACCAGATGGAGACCCATGAGACTGAGAGGGAAAAGAGAATGCTGGAGAGAGGAAAGCGAGAGCACAGAGGGTCTGGGGAATTCAGCTTCTCCCTGCCTTCCAGCCCCTGCCTCTTTGATTGCTGGCAAGCCTAGTCTCCTGCTTCCACATTAAATGCTTGCCAAATCTATGGAGGGCTCCAAAATTCTCTTTATCTCCCTGATGGGACAGTGAACCTGCACATCCTGGCATGGTTGCAGAACAATAAGGGTATAATAACAAGGGCAACAAAAGAGGTCTTAGTTGATAGCAGATTGTGTTAGAATCATTTACTACCTTAATCAATGAAAATTTACTGAACAGCCATGTATCATTGTACTATATTCAATGAGATGAGGCTACAACAGTTAAAGGAAGTAAAACCAGGAGTTTGTGTCAATATTGCTTTCTTAATACTGAGGAGGAAATGAATTCAGAATCAATGCTAGCCAAGAAAGTTTCAACTAACTGAATGTAATCATCCACTTAAGAGTAGAGACTGATAACTATGTTACTGACCTATTTAGCAACTTAATCTCTCAAGAAGCTGAAAAAGAAAGAAATACTACTCTCAACATGATTCTTATTCAGTTCATTAAGGAAATAATCAAGATGTTGGAAGAAAAAGATTATACCATTGCATAAGAGATTAAGCAGTTGTTACATCTGTGATACTTACAAATTCCAAAATTCAGGAAAGTAAAGTTCAAAGATATCAGAAGAAAAGTATGAAGAAAAAAAAAAACAACAACTATGAAAAACCTAAGTTTTCTAGGACATTAGCTACTAAAATAATGGGTGTATTCCCATCAACAGACTATGTGCTTCAAAAACAAGTTAGAATGTACATGAAAAAAATTCAACAAATGTTAAATGTTGAAATCAGAAAACTAAAATCTGATGAAACAAAATATTAGCAACCTAGTAAATAATGAACATAGGCGAAAATAACAAATATTTGTTTGGGTATTCTCTGTGTTAAACTTATGTTCTTAAGATGCAAAGTGTTTAAAATGCTCTTAAAATGCAAAGAGGGTAACTGTGATATAAAAATCTATAGTTGGCCTTCAAGCCCAATTCCTCCAGTCAAGCTCCTAAATCACTTATAACTTCCAAATGTTCCAAGTAAGAGGAATCTCTTTTGTTATTCCTAAGAAGCACTTTTCAACCTTAACTGAGTTAATACTAATAAGGTGATTGTGAGGTTGAGGGGCTGGTTGATGATGGAACCAATCAAGTCATTAGAGAGTTGGAACTTTTACCTGCTTCCACCACATTCCACATGTCCCAGCCCCTTACTTCAGAGGAAACCGGAGGGGGGAAATTTAGTGATAAATCCTCAATTGTTTAATCAATTACATCCACATGATGAAATCTTCATAAGGAACACCAGATGCAGGGGTTCAGAGAGTTTCCAAGTTGGCAAACACATAAAGTGCTGGAAGGGTAGTAACACCCCAATAAATGAGGAAATTAGGAAATGGGTACAGGTAGTTATGAATACGGTTCCCCAAGTTCCCCGTTCAGATGGCCCATTTATCAATCTGAATGAGACAATGGTGGGACCAGAAGGGTGCCCCCAAGCCCATTTATCAATCTGAATGAGAAACAACTGACTGGAGTCAGGGTGACCCCAACCTAATTAAAAATTGACTGGTCAGAACATCAACACAGTAACATAGTGCTAAAGCACAGACTAAAGCATCTTTAGGGAGCAGGGCAGGTAGCCCAGGAGAATTGTGAGCTTAGTAACTTAGGAGACCCCATGGGCTGCAATCACTCAGCAAGAGACATGATTCAAAGATACCCAACAACCAAATGTCTGCTCTCTGCCCAGTAAACCACACTCATAAACACCTGCTTCTTGCTACTCAGTGGTAATCATTCAGGACCCCTTTCAGCACACACAAAAAAAACAAAAAACAAAACAAAACAAAAAAAAAAATCCCTAGCCTTCCCTGTAAATAAATTTATTGCTTTTCTGCATAACTCAGGTCTCCATGTTGATTTAGACCCTCAGGCCCAATCATCAGGAGGGCATAAAAACCTTGCACCCCTTCCCATATGTCCTACCTTATACATCTATTTTGTTTTTTCTTTCTTTTTTCTTTTGCTTTCTTTTTTTTTTTCTTCTGAGTGATGCCCTTTGTTATGGATTGGTAAAAATAATAATAATAATAATAATAATAATAATAAAAATGATAGGTACAACAATTTCCTGAGTGTTATTATGTGTTATCTATTATCGAAAGTATGGAAGGGGTCATGGGAATCCCTAGCTGATAGGTAAAACAGACCTGTGAAAAGAGACTGTGTCTAAAGGGAAAGATTTGTGAGAATAGTCCTTAACCTGGGAATCTGACTAGCTATGAGTAGTGTTAAAATTGAGTTCAGGTGGTGTTCAGAAAGTTAGAGAATTGATTGGGTAAACCCCCACACATTTGGTGTCATAAAAAAAGTATTTTTAATAATACACAATTCAAAAACTAAGTTTTTATTATCACCAGATACCCTCTAGTTCCTTCTAGAACTATGATTATGTATTTCCTTTAAAAAAGGTATGATTTCAACTCTTACCTCTCAGAAAACAAGAAAATAGAGTCTACCCCATTATATCCAAAATGTTAATACCCTTGTTTTAAGGAGAGTGTTTTTTAACTACATGTATTGTGATTAACCTACACAAACCTACAGGGTTTTTTTTTTTTTTTTCTGATATGCTTTTATATTCACTTTAGAATAAATTTTGGGAAATTGTTTGACTTAAGAGTTACCATAAGAGATGGATGAAACCTGGCATTTTAAATTTGGGGACAATTGAAATATGAAAATAGATTGAACTTATATTAACTTCTAAAAGTAGACTAGACAGAGGGAGTTTTTACAGTTTCCATTTAAAAGGAATAATACATTGAATTGTCATTCCTCAAAATTATTCACTCACCTGTCTGTGGCCATTCATATGATATGGCAATACATATTGAGTCATCTAAATTTTATTATACTTTAAAGTGTGACACTTCATATTCAGAGTAAAATAGCATATTTCAACCCAATTTAATAGTAATTTTAAAAAAGTATTCTCTGCAACATGTGGAGGTTTTCTTACTGCAGTGGTAAGTGAAATACCAATTTTTAAACTCTGGAACAATTTCTAAAATGTGGATCATTTAGAATTGATCACCCTCTGATACATAATGGTAAACAGTTTTTTGTTATGACTTGATTTTAGTCATGTATAGCATCATCTCAAAAAACACTTAATTTAATTTTATTGAAGAAACAATATTTAATTTTTTATTGACAAAATATTAGAACTATGAATACGGGTTTCAGGTGTACACAAAACAATACCTATAAATGCTACATTTTGACGTCCATTAATGTCTAGTTTCCATCCATCAGCCCCCTTCATCAGTTTGCCTACCTCCCATCCCACTTTCCCTCTGGTCACTTTTATTATGTTCTTAAAATCTAAGAATTTGTTTTTGTCTTGTTTTGATTATTTACCAGTAAATAACATCTACATGACACATGCTACATCCACATGACACATGCTAACCACCAGAAATCGTACTTCTAATTACGCATTCAAAAGGTACAAAAATGATTAATCTAAACTTCAAAAACATTGTTTACTTTTTTCAAACACAATTATACTGAAACTATTTACATTAATAGTTGTTTTGGCAAGTATAGGTCAACTACATCTCCCTCCCCTTTCCTGTGTAGATGACATGAGTTTGATACAAATGAATTTTTCTAGTGAATTTTTTAGAGAAAAGAACAACCTCAGAAACACCTAAAATATTCCGAACAAGAGGGAACATGCATAACCTCAGATACATAATGCTTACCCTACATTTCACCTGGGTCATTATTCATTTCAATTCTGAATTACTGTGACCATATGTCTGAAGTACAATCAAATCATATAGACGTAACAATAATTTTTTGAATCCAAGCAAAAAAAATATTCTAAAATAATCCATCTTTAGATTTACTTAAACACTGATAAATCCTCAAATGTCCTCAAATTCTGACACTTTTTTTCAAATTAAAAGATATTAAATCAGATACATATTTTGAGGCCCTGAAAAAAAAAAAACACATTTTTCTTGAAACCTGGTTGCCTTTTTCTTTTGTTTTTCTACTTTTAATAGATATGGGTACAAAGTGTTGTTTCTCAAACCTTCCATAAGAAATGAGCTATGTAAGAACAGATAATACGACTATAGCAACCTAATCAAGAATTAGGGAATATAGTATCTAGGAAACTTGCCATATAACGTATATCAAGGACCAAGTGCCAGTCTTCTCTAACCAAGTGCTTCCTAGCAAGGATTGGGGAACATCACTGTCAAATCCTCTGATTTTCAAAAGAATTTCCAGTCATTTTATGAATTCTTCTGAATTTCAACTGTTTGCAGCTAGAGGGAACTTTGGGTAGAGAATGGAAGAGCAGTGCCTGCCCCCTCAGGCTAATGGAACCTCGAACTAGAACTGTTCATTAGTTTGTAAGCTAGATTTAAAAAAAAAAAAACTGTTTAAACAATCTATCTATCTATCTATCTATCTATCTATCTATCTCTCTTTCTCTCTCTCTCTCTCTCTCTCTATATATATATATATTTCACATCATTGTGATTCCTAGGGGTCACCCACTACCTCCCCTCCCTGGCCACTCCAGCTGGTCCCCTCCCCAGTTGTGTACTTTCATTTGGTTATCCATCTATTAGTGAAACCATTTGGCTTCTGTCTTTTTCCTTCTGACTTGTTTCTGCCAATATGATTTCTTCTAGGTACATCCATGTTACCAAAAAAAAAAAAAAATCATCAATTTTGTCATTTTTAACTAATTTGTAATATTCCATTGTGTACCACATCATTTTCATCCAGTCAACTGTCTTGGGGCATTTGGGTTGTTTCCATGTCCCTCCAACTATAAACAGTGTTGCAGTAAACATCCGAGCACAGGTGTCCCTTTGTACCCACATTAAGGTCTCCTATGGGTAGATTCTCAGTAGAACAACTGCTGGGTCAAATGGTAGTTCCATTTTCATTAGTTTGAGGGTCCTCCACACTGTTTTCCATAGTGGCTGGACCACATTACAGTCCCACCAGCTGTGTAAGAGTGTTCCTTTCTTTCCACATCCATGCCAGCACTTCTTGTTGTCTGTTTTGGGATGTGGGCATTCTTTATTATCATTATTATTATTATTATTAAGTTTATTCTAGTTGAAAATTTAGGCCATAGACATGTACATGAAAATTCCAAAAAAAGGATGAGTATGTGGGGGGTTAGGAGGGGTGGAGATGGGAGGGAGTGGTCAGGGAGGAAAGGTGGTGGGTGGTCCCCAGGAATACAAAGATGTGAAACACATATATAAAAAAATAAATAATATCTGAAAAAAAAGGAATCAGTACAATTTCTATGCTGGGGAAAAGCAGCTCTCCTGCCTTCCTGGCACTATGCAGATGGCTCTCTTTTTCTTTCTCCATTCCCTAATAACCCTGTCCTTTTTTTCTCTTTTTAAAAAATTTAATTTAAATTTTTTTAAATTTGCATATATATATATGTATATTGATATTTATATTATTCCATTATTGTGTACCCTGGGGCTTTCCCACTTCACTAACATTTGTTGACCATCCTGATCTTGTGTGCTCTTCACCTCCTCCGCCTTCTTCCCCCTCCTCCTCTCTCATTCTATGGTTCAGTCCCATTGGTTGTTTTCATTCTTTCTTATTCATTTGTTTGTTTTTCCCTATATTCATCATATAGGTGAGACCATCCTGTACTTCTCTTTTTCTTTTTGACTTATTTCTGCTAATATGAGTCTTTCTAATCTATCCAAGTTGCTGCGAATGGCATGTGTTTGTCCTCCTTGATTGATGCGTAGCATTACATCATGTATATGTACCACATTTTTTTAGCCAATCATCTGTTTTGGGGCATTTGGTTTGTTTCCAAATCTTGGCAATTGTAAACAAAGCTGCAATGAACATGCGCATACGGTGTCCTTTTGAATTAATGTTTTCATGTCCTCTGGGTAGATTCCTAGTAGTGGGATTGCTGGGTCAAATGGTAAGTCCACTTTCAATTGTTTGAGGGTCCTTTACACAGTCTTCCATGGGCAATTCTTACTGGTGTAAGGTGGTATCTCATTTTGGTGATTTGCATTTCCCTAATTGCTAGTGACACTGAACAGTTTTTCATGTGCCTGTTGGCCATGTGGACTTCCTCTTTGGAGAGTGTATTTTTAGATCTTCTCCCCATTTTTAACTTGGTTTTTGCTTTGTTTTTGTTAAGTTGTGTGAGTTCTTTGTGTATCTTTGTTATCAGACCCTTACCAATTGTGAGGAAGGCAAAAAATTTTTCCCACTCGGTTGGGATTCTTTATTATTTTTTCTGTTGTCTCTTTTGCTGAATAGAAGCCTTTTAGTTTGATGTAGTCCCAACTGTTTGTTTTCCTTCATTTTTTTGCCATCTATAGATGTGGCCAAATATGGATTTCTGAATTGTAACTCATGAAGGGTTTGGACCAGGTTTTCCTCTATGTATTTTATGGTTTCAGGTCTTAAGTCCAAGTCTTTTACACATTTTGAGTTAGTTTTTGTACATGGTGTGAGGGGGGCATCTTGGTTCATTTTTTTTGCATGTCTTGGTCCAGTTTTCCCAAAACCATTTATTGAAGAGGCTGTCCTTGTTCCAATGTAAGTTTTTCACTCCTTTGTCAAAGATTAGTTGACTGTTGACTGTATGGGGAAAGAAGAACTGAAGTTCTCATTTTATGCAGACGATATGATTCTTTAAGCAGAGAATCCAAAAAAATCCACAGAAAAACTGTAAGTTAGATTTTAATTGCAGGTATATGACATTGCAAAGCTTGTTTCTCCTACAGCAACAAATAATATTCCAGATAGCAGCTGCTTGTACCAGGTTTGATCTAAAGTTAAGACAATTCAATGTAATTGTCCTCTTTTGATATATGTGCTACATGAGTGAGTGTAAAGGAAATGACTTGATCAGGCATTTTTCTCACTAGCCTCTATGACTGTGATCATTATGATACATGCCTGGCCCATTGGGTATGCACATGTGTGAGTGGGCTCACCAGGGCATGGGAGGAGGAGATGAAAGAGTGGCACCATCTAGGAAGAGCACTAGAGAGCATGGGAGGAGAGCATGAGAGAGCACAGAGATAGAGTGTAAAGATTTCTGGGGGGTTGGGGATGCCCTGGCCCTCCCATGTCTGGTGTGTCTATGCAACTGCTAGAACCAATAAAGAACCTAAGCAGATCAGTGGTCCTGAAGCCTTTAAACTGCATTTGGCATCACAAACAGGCTGTTTACCCTACAACTGGTGACTAGGATTGGTTGCACTAGATGTTCACATTTGCAAACATGTGGAAGAAGAATACAATATAGATGTGGAAGAGGAAAATGAGGGGAAAATCCTGAGGGCATGGACTGAAGGGTCAATGAAATGGCCAAGCCTTTTCTCCCATTAATCTCTATAGCCAGCACCTGTGGTACTGTGCTCTTCCCATACTTGCACTTGCTAGGCCCAGTTAATGTGTGCTTGTGTGAGCGGGTACAGCTGGGCCTTGGAGGCAATAAAAGGGCAGTGTCAATCTGGGAGGAGAGAATGCTGAAACAGAGGAACATGAGAGAATCCCAAAAAAAGAGCTTTAAAGATCCCTGGAGAACTGGGTTGCTCCCCTGCCTCTGGCCCTGACCCTGCCATCCCTATGTAACTCCTAGAAGTAATAAAGAACTTACCTATATTTATGAGCTTTCACTACAATTGGTATCAAGAACAGGATGGTTGCACCACAGTGAGATAACTATTTTAAACTGCTAAAATGAATATGTGTGTGTGTTTGCTGTAAAAAGTTCTTCCTGGTTGAAAGAACTGAATAAAAAATACAAGTACAACATTATATAGTTGGACATAAATCCACAGAACATCATGGATCAGATATACCAAGAGACCAATTCTATTCTATATCACACTAACAGTGATTAATATGAGAATGGATGTGCTTGTGTTGTCAAGTCAGATCCATAAAGAACCAGGAAACAAACAGTTAAGACATAATTCTAGGGCCTGAGACTTCAGGAAATCAAAAAGTTAAGATCAAGATTGTTAAATCACAGCAGGGTGGTTGGGCTGTTAGGTTGATTTACTAAAAGTGCTAATATTTTACTAATTTATGCTAATTGACTCCTTGAGGACAGTTTAAGTCCCTATCTGAGCTCTCAAGGGCAGTGATGTCTCTGAGCTAAACCTATTTGATTTGCCTGAAGGCAGAAATGCTTAACCTAAATAATTAATTTTGATAACCAGGTTTCATTCATCCCTACCCAGTTTCCTCAATCCTTCTGCTCATAAAAATCAGGAGCACAAGTAGTTGCTTTCTTTGTAACCTGAAATTAGCGTTAACCTTATTAGCATATTAAAAATCTCCACCTGGAGGAAGAGTTGAGTCACCACTCTGAAAAACATTAGATGTCTATGAGAACATGAACTACGTCTTGTCAAGCTCAGGTGCCCAGTAGACAATCAGAATCACCTAAAATCTCCAATACCTAATCATCCAAACACCTTTGTCTCCATTTTGCCATTCTTTTCCTTTAAAACTCTTTCAGGCAGTCTGTAGGGAATTCACAATCTTTGCCTCCATTATCAGTGAAGGTAATAACTTCTCTTATTCTGACAAAACATGTCTTCTTTATTTGGTACACATTCAAGCTATAAATCTGTTGAGATCAATACATTTTGAGTTTAAAAAACAACAATTTTATATTTCCACATAAACTTCACCAAGACATTAACTAGTGAAAAGGGAGGGGCAAAGCACAAGGAAACAGAAGAAAGGGAGAGGAGAAAAACAAAACCCTTAGAATGGAAAAAAGTGTCAAAATAAAATTTGATTCAGTGGGCAGACCTGGTTAATATTCTGAAACAGTCAATTCTGTGAGAAGCAGCACCAGTTAAGACATTCCCTGAGGGCAAGAAAGAATCAGTAAGAGTAGAGACCAAAAATATTAGGAGTCACATGAGAAGACAAGAGGAGCTATTCCAGGGTTTAGCCATCCTGGAAGTCAGCCATCCCCATAACTCAGTTGTTCTGGGGTTCAGAAGCCCTTGGATTCACTATATGGTAAAGCCTTTCAGATGCTAAAGCTGTGGACCTTGCAGAGATAGCACGAGATGAAAGCATGGACCTGTCAGAGAGAGGAACACTGTTGAAGATGCCATTGTGGCCTTTTAGTCTCGATACATGTTCCAGGTATTCATTGGTGGGAAAATGCCAGTTTGGCCCCTTTGTTCAGGAGTACTTGCTCCAGGCCTGTAGTGGTAAGAAAAAGCCATCCAGGACACTCTGTTTAGAACTTTAAAATGCTGAAAAAGAACTGATACAGGGTAGTGATGCAGTTAAAAAATTGTATTGGTGCCAAAATACCCTGGTGGGCAGAATCTGAGAGAAAGATCCTGCAAGAGAAAATGGGAAGTGGGAAAATGGGGCGATAAAAGCAAGGGGCGAAGAGAGAGGGAGAAAAAGGGAGAGATGAGAATGGTGGACTGAAAGAACAGGCCCACATGGTCTGCCAGGGAAAGCCCCCCTGGAAGAGTGAGATGAAGGTGGCAAGGAGCCATGGTGGGAGAGCGGCCAACGGAGAAGTAGCCAGTGTGGAGTTGGATGCCAGAATGGCAGGCCAGGGGTGACCAAGAGCTGCTGAGGGCAGGCGTGGTGGATGTGGTCAAACGCTGCCAAAGGTGGGCCTGGTAAAGGAAGTGCATGGAGCCGCAAAAGGCAGCATATTTGGAAAGCTGATTTGTGCATCAGCATTGTGGAAAAATTTTGAAGCGCTGTGGAGAAGCAGAGCAGCTCAGAACGCTGGAGAGAGAAGAAGCAAAGAGAAGATGCTGGAGAAGTACTGGACTTTGCAGAAGTGCCTATCTCCCAGTTTTGGAGGGGCAAAAGGGCACCGTCATGGATATGTGTTTGAGACTTTCAGACTAAATGGTGATTGGATAAGATAACTAGCAACTTGAGGTTTTTCAGGACTTTTTTTTTTCTTGTTGAATTCCCTTGTTGATAAAATCCCTTGTTAAACTGCATTTGTCTGGCAACTGCTACATACCGGAGGTACAAATCTGAGGGTACCTGACAGGCAGTAGCTGCATTTTAAAAAAGTGTCCTGTTGGTTAAAGGATTCTGCCCCTTTATAGCCAGATTTCATAGCTGGCCACCATGGTCTCAGTGATCTCTGGTTCTTCTTGTCTGTTAAATAAATCCTATTATTGTTCCCTAAACCTAAATGTGCTTGCAAAAAGTGGTCTAGTGTGTTAAGAACATAGACAATGATGGGTAAACTATTGGGTACTATCCTGGGCCAAGTTTTCAGTGCCCTAATACTTCCTGGTGTCATTTATAAAGTCTTCTCATTCTGCTGAGTTTTAAATGTTGCCTGAGTTTAAACTTCACTGCCCCTTATTCCCACTACCAACTGTGCTAAGTCTCAGTTTCCCTCTTAGAAGGTAGGTCAATTCATCACATTGTTTAGAGTTGTGTATTTATGACTATTGACTTATCCTTGAATACAAAAGTATTTTCATTATTTCTTTAAAATATAGCCAATTTATATAAACTCTTGGTTTGGAGAAACAGAAGTATATAGCTTTACACAGATTCTGGTATCAAGCTACCTGAGTTTTAAAACTTCCTTTGAGTGGCCTTGGGGAAGTAATGTTTTTGACTCCATTTTCTCACCTGAGAAAATGAGACTAACCATCCTGTCAGTTTCTCTTAAGTGCTTAGAACAGTTCATAGCAAGTTACATTTAAATATTTGCTAAATATGTGAGCAAACAAGTAAACATATACATGTTAAAAACATTACACTTCTGACTGCTATGAATTAATGGGTGGGAAGAAGAGAGTGGCATAAGTCTCGATATCCATTAAATCCCTGGTACATATGCCTGATATTAAAGATAGCCATACAGTAAGAATTGTTGGTATTATTTCATCTAAGTGAATATTCCTATATTAAACTTACACTATTGGTAACAAGAACAGCTCTGTTAAGTCATTTCCAACAGACAGAGATAGTATTTTTGATCCAACAGACAGAGATAGTATCCAACAGACAGAGATAGTATTTAACAATGACACATGAGAGAGAACGTACAAACTCAGGTTTAAAAAACAGCTGTCTTGTCATTGTCAACATTTTTAAAAAGTTCTAACCCAATTTTCCAAAAGCCTTGCCTCAGACATTAAACTCTAATGCAAACGAAAAAGATGTCATTTCAATAAGTCTTTGCTCTTAACTTAGAAAATGGCTTGGTCTTTCAGTTTATCTCTTTTTTTTATAACCAAGCATAAAATTTAAGGGATGTCTTCCATCAAAAGACTGCTTTCTCATAGAACAGCTTTTCCAGTATGCTCTGTAATCACGTTATGTCATAAAAGTCAAGTATGCATTGACTCTGTCTACATTAAGATTTTATACAATTCCATTTGACAATCATCATCAAAAAACACAAACAAAAATGACAGAAGTCTTTATTCCTCATCCCTTCTCAATGTTTTTTTTTCAACGTGTTATGTTTACACTGTTGTAAATGTATAAAGGCTGCTTCATAAGTGGATATATACAATAAATCTATGCTTTTGAATTCCAACTTCTCTTGATTATCTATTTTTTTTCCAGCAGAGGATTGAGAGGTATATAAAGAGAATCCAGAGGAATATTATACAATATGTTCTGTTTTAGTTTTCAGGTTTAAGGCTACCTCAAGTAACGATTTCTTGAATCATATTTTTAAGAAATAATACAAATAACTTTGAAACAACTTGTACACATTTTCAGAATTGGAAGTTACTTCAGATGTCAAAAAGGGAAACCTCTGAACCAAATTATAAAGCACATATTCAAAATGTAGTATTTAATGCAGATTCATGTGTATCAAATCCGTGAGTCTCATTTATCTCCTGGAATAAACAAAATCTCATGAAGTTATTACTTTATATCTTTCCTTTAACTTTTATAGAATTGAACATATTGGTGGTATCTGAAGTAACTGGTTGACTTGTAAACCTATTCATCTTTCTTTGAAATACTGTATTTAAAACTGAAAAACAATTCCTTAGGGAAACTTCTCCAATCTATACCACAGTTCTCTCTCTTTGCTTTAAGAAATAGATTTCCATTTGCTGTCTGAAATTTTTGCAAATGTCTTTAAATCATATATTTTAAGAAATACAAAGCATGGGAAATACAGCTTCTTGATGATAAACACTAAATTACAAAATCACCAATAATAATTATTATTTGTTCATCCAAGGCATTGTACAAAATATAACAAAGCTAAAATTTTGTAAAAGTATAGAAATATTTTAAATATCTCTTCATGTTAGTCAATATTCAAGTACAAAGAGTTTTGAAGCTACAATTCAAAATCCAAATGACAGAAATGCACTGAAATTATTTGTTAGATTGATTAATAGATCAGTAATATATTTTTAGAACAGCAAATACTTTAATATTTTACATTTATGTGTTTACACATGGAAGCTGCTATTGCCTTAAATGCATGCACTGTTCCATTCAACAGTTGATAAGATATCCCTATTAATTTGTCCTCCAAACTGCAAATACATTCATTTTAATGAGGGGGATTGAAAGCCGCATAGGAGACACTGAAATACATGCTATTTTCCTTACAACAGAAGTAGCTGTTTAAAGGAATGATTCCAGAACAACATGTGGATAAAAGGATTGTAAGGATTGAATACATAATGATCATTCTTGATCTTCTTCCTTTTGAAAAAGTATAATTAGTAAATTCAATTCTTTAAGTGGAGATGAAGAAGAAGCAGAATGTTCTTAAAATTTTTGGAATTTTCTTTGATTTTTAAGCACTACCATGACTGAGGCAAATGTTTCGTTTCCCACTATATTCATTTATAAAGAGAATCACCTGCTGGGTGGCACAGAAGAATAATGTCAGCATATGAAGAGGAAATAAACAGAGTCCTGACAAGTCAGACGGTCAGTCCAAGTCTTCAGGCTGTTGGACATCAGGTTGAGCATCCTGTCCTGCTAAAATTGAGGCAAAACTGCAAAATAACCATGAGAGCCCCCAAAAAAGCAACCTGGCATACAAAATTAGATTCTCAAATAAGACCACTTTGTTCAGTGCTATTTAGTTATAATGCTGATAATGGGGAAGGGCCAATTTCCAGCCAGGCAATGTGGTTTGTACATTTTTCCCCATGCCTATATGGGTTTTCTCTTGGAACTCCAGTATACTGACTTAACAGAGTGCACATTAGTTTCATTAGTTGGTCTAAATGCCCCAGTAAGAGTGAATGAAGATGTGTGCAAGAGGACAGGTATCCTGTCCAGCATTCAGTCCTGCCTTGAGTCCTGAGCACCTGAAATAGGCTCTGGTCACCTGAAACCCTAAACTGGAATAAGTAGGTTAGAGAAAACAAGGAAGAAAAAGTATTAGTGTTAAGAGTATGTGGGGGTCTTTATATAGGTGTGTGGTCATGTCTTCGTGACCTGAAATATACTGTAAAAACTTACTCATTTGTATCAATTATCCTATGATAAAATCTTTGTTATATCATTTTACTTAAAGTCACAATTTCTAAGAACCTAACCAAATTAATTGACTTCCTATACTCTCACTAACTGTAAACATGAAGATGTTGGATCAGATAAAGCACAGCTAGGGATATGAAACATGATTTGAAGAACATATGAAGAACATATAACTTTAAATATTTGCAGTATATTGAATTCATGAATTCACTGAACATATTATTCAGTACCTGGTTACTACACAACACTGAGATGACAAGACAAAAACATTTGGCCTTACACCTCAAAGAACTAATAGCAGATTGAGAAAGTTGGGCGAGTAAAGCTACTCATAAAATATAGTCCAATAATACCTATGATGAAAGAAAATAAAACATACTTTAGGAAACAAACCAATTCAAATTGAGATTATGAAAAATTCTTCCCAAAGTCTCAAGATATTTTGAATACAAAGAGATAGTCTTTTAATATACATGCTTGTTTACTCACAAAAGAATTGCAATATAATTTATTCAAATCACAAAAAGGCTTAGAGACATGATGATCTGGGTAGAGGAAATTGATGAATAGCATAAAGGTGAAAATAATGACACAGCTCTCCTGATGACCTACATAGATTTTGTTGGGTTTTTTTGGAACTAGATGGGGCTCATCAAAGTAGCTCAAGAGGTTGTTAGGACAGTTTAATGTACCAAGGTTTATGAACAGTTTAATGTACCAAGTATAGTAGTTTGCATTTTATTCTTTATGAGGAAACACTAAGAAATTTTAGGTATACGACTGAAAGATGAGATTTATGTTCTAGAGTTAACCTTCTGGTAAGCTCAGGAAACATAGATGGAGGAGAAAAGAAGTGATTTACAGAGCAATAAGACTACTGCATGGAGGAAACTGCGAGTTTCAACAAGAGCAGCAAGTGAAATGGCTCTACATCAAATATGTAATGAGAAAATAATTTCATGATATTTGAGAAACTGAATAGAGTTTGGTAATGACTTGTCAAAGGAGAAAACTAAATCCAGTATGGTCATGAGATACACCTTTCAAAGATGCATCAATCACTCAAAATATGCCAAAGGAGATGCTTACTGAAGGGAGGATAATAAAATATTGGTTTAGAAGTCCCTTTGTACATTCAAAAAGTCCAAAAAGGTCTGATATTGACCATTTGGATATAGAAATTTAGAGTCCAGAGAAACTTCTTGGGTTAGAGATATGTATTTGAGTGATATTCTAGGCATTTGAATGAAGATACAAAGGGTTCTATAAACACAAGAGTAAACCAGAGTGCCTCAAATAGAATCAAGAAAAATAAGAGCAGTAAGGGCAATACTGTTTGCTGGGTGTGCCTAAATTTGAATATAGCCTTACATCAACTCCAGCTCAAAATTACATGACAAGGTCAAACATAGGGTTACCAAGTGATGCAGCAACTTGGCTCCAAGTAATATACTGAGTAGTATATACTTATGTAAAAATATTGCACAGGAAAGTTCATAGCTGTGATATTCATAATAGCCAAAATGTTTAAATTATTCACATGTCAGGAGTTTGTGAAAGGATAAGTAAAATAGGGTGTTTCAAGAACAGTGGGATTTATTTAATAAACAAGGAAAACAAAGAGTCACTGAGGCCACAAATATACAGCTATTTCACTCCAGATACTGTCCAATGTTTAGAATTCCTAAACAAAAGGCATCCAAGATAGCATCTTCCTGACACACAAGAACTGGAACAAATATTCTAAACGAAAGAGTCTAGATGGCATCTTCAACAACCTTTGCCTCTCCCTCTCTCTGGCAAGCCCACAAGTGCAGTCTAAAAGATCAGTGAGGTGGGACTGGAGTCACTGACCCCCAGAATGGCTGCTCTCTCACAACGACTGACACCTTTCTTCTCTTTCCCAGGGGCTGCTGCTTCTGTAGCTCCTTACATCCCTATCAGAGTCCACCCCCAACAATTCTTTCCTGCCCTTAGGGCATATTTCACCTGATGCTACTTCTCACATGCACTGACCTCAACACACTCCCCCCCAAGATCAACCTCCACCCCCACCCCTCTGGCACCATTTGTAACAACAGCCTTTAGCTTGACTCTAGCATTTTAGCTCCTGGTTACATTTCCATACAATGAAATAGTAAAGAAATGAAATTACATGCTACAGTATGAATGGACCTGATGTTGCACGAGACCTTGTGGTGACCTAGTGAACACACCTGCACGGACTGATCCGGCCCTATTGAGGAGATTCATGGACTAGAAATGGCAAACTGTTTCCGAGGGAGGTCCTTCCCAGCTGTGTTTATTGAGGGTCTTTTTGGTCAAGCCTACTCCCTACTCTCTGCTCCCTACTCCCCTCTCCTTGTCCCTTTTCCTGTCCTTGAACATCTTTGATCATCCCCGGAACTGCACCTGTAGAAAATAACAAGCTAGCCATACAGGAACTAGCTAATAAGAAAACATACCTCATAGTTTTCACCCTCCCTTTGAATTCTGTAACTATGAAAGATACAGTCTAACAATAAACTTCGCTGCACGCCTGCTTTCTGTTTTCCGCATGCAGTCATCTTCCTTTAAGACTTGGGGCAGGAAATAAGAGTGTCCGGAGACCCTCCATCTGGTCTATTCTACACAACACATGCCCAGGTCCGGGCTCATTAGAAAAGTATTATGCTAAGTCAAAGAAGGTAAATATTATATGGTTTCATTAGATGAAATTTTCAGAATGAGAGAATCTAAAGAAGAGGGAGAAGTTTTTTCATTGCCAAAGACTGGGGGGTAGGGGAGTGGATGAAGGGCGTGTGTGGGGAGGTGGGGAGATGACTAAACAGTGCAACATTCATTTATGGGGTGAAAAAGTATTCTAGAATTAACTGTAGCAATGGCTGTATGCAAAAGTACATGGTTAGAGAAAAGCCATTAAATCATATACTTTAAACGACTAAACTGGATGGAATGTGAATTATATCCCAATAAAGCTCAAAAACCAAAGGAAAGGACATTTCTGGACAGACAACCATGGAGTTGCATGCAGTACTGCTTATGATAGCCAGGAAGTGAAAATAATCTGTTTCCATGAACAAATGAATATATGAAGGGGATAGGTATATATACACAATGGATACAACTTGGCTACAAAAAAATGTATAAAATTCTGCATTTTGCAACATTAAGGAAACTGAGTATACTGGATTAAGACAGAGAAAGATAAACACCATATGATTTCACTCACATTCAATATATAGACCAATGAACTAAAAAAAATAAAATATGAAGAGTACCAACCTCAGCCTTAGGTGAGCATCCCAGTGGTGGCACAGGACTCTGACCCACCCTGACCTAGTCCCAGATTGGCCAGAAAAGACCCAAGCTCTTTACCAACTGGAAGATCATCCCAAGGAGTTACTGACTAGAGAGACTTTGGTACCAGTCCAGAATCCACAAGACCCAGGTTTGAGTAGATGATGAAATCTGCAGATATCTAAAGAAGCAGAGTAAATAAAAAAGTAAAGTGAATCAATGATACTCAAAAAATAAAAGAGAAAAGGCAAAATGAAGCAACATTTTAGGAATTATTTGCAACCATGAGACAAGAAAATATTAGAATACTAGACACTGCAGGTGTACAGAGAGAAGGGAACTGAAAAAAATATGCTTCAATTAATACAAGAAAATTTGCAAAACTTCAAGAAGGAATTGAACACAGAAATGCAGAAAACTGAAAAAAAAAAAAAAAAAAAAAAAAAAAAAAAAAAAAAAAAAAAAAAAAAAAAAAAAAAAAAAAAAACAAGCTACCTAAACAACAGGAACACTATGGCAAAACATATGGGAGTAACACATCCAAGAATCCAAGACGAGGGAAAAATGAAACTTATGAGGGAGAAAACAAACAAACAAAACAGATAATATATAAAGGAGCTCTGTCTTAGCTAACATCAGACTTCTCTGAAGAAACACCACAGTCACGAAGAAACTAGAGTGACATATTCAAACTACTACAAGTTAAAAGCTATCCTGCAGAGCTCTCCTTTGATTTGATAAATAAGTCATGTTAGACAGAATTTTAGGGAGTTTGCAACCTCTATAGCACCCATTCAAGAAAAGGTCTTTAAATATTTAAACCAAAGAGAGGATTAAGTACAATGAACTGAATCAGACCTATGAATATATATGAATATGATATATGAATACCAATAATTATTCTAAATGTCAATGGACTGAATTCACCAATAAAAAGATACAGGGTATCTAGCTGGATTAAGAAACATAACCCAAACCATTGCTACCTGCAGGAAACACATCTAAGTACCAAGTATAAACACAAGAAAGTAAAGAAATAGAAAACAATACTACAAGCCAATCGCACCCAAAGGAAGTTAGGGAGATATATACTTACAGCAGATAAAATAAACTTCCAGAATAAAAGATAAGAAGACACAGGGATGAACACTACATTATGATTAAGGGGAAAATACAACAGGAAGACATAACACTCATCAACACAACCAAATGAAAGAGCTCTAAAATATATCACACAATTACTATCAATTCTGCAAACAGATCCTGGGGAAAAAAATACATATACATACATAATAGCCCACTCAACAATGCAGAGATCAACAAGACAGAAAGTTTAAAAGTACATAATTCCCCTAAGCAAAGAACTAGACTGCATGGGTTTAAGAGATATTTATAAGGCACTGCACCCCAAAAAGTTGAATACACACTTTTTCCAAGAGTATATAGCTCATTCTCCAGGTGACCATATACTAGGTCACAAGAGGAACATCAAAAAATTAATGTAGATTGATACCATACCAAGTACCTTCTCTGACAATAATGGTACTGATCTAAAAACCAATTACAAAAAGAAAACAAGAATACCCACCAATGAAGACTGAAACATACTACTGGATGACTACTGAGTTAATGAGGAAATCAAAGCAGAAAACATACTTCGAGGCAAATCATAATGCTAGACTCACAAAGTAAAAAGAGAAAGGTCAAACAGGATCAAAAATCAAAGAGAAAAAAAAAAGAGAAAAAAAAAAGGAGAAAAAAAAATCAAAGAGAAGTTACAACAGACACTGCACAAGTTCAGAGGACAGTAAAGAATAGTGTAAACACTTAAATGCAAATATAACAACCTAGAAGAAATTGACAGATTCTTAGAATTGTACAATCATACAAGACTGAATAGAAGGGAGTAGACAACCTCAACAATCACAAGCAAGAAAATTGGAACAGACATCAAAAACTCATCCAAAACACAAAAGTCCAGGGACCAGATGGCTTCAAAATTAGCTCTATCAAAAATTCAAAGATGAACTAATACTCATCCTGTTCAGGTTCTTTCAAAAAAATGAGAAAGAAGAAATAACTCCAAACATATTTTATGAAGCCAACCTTATGCTAATACCAAAAGCAAAAAAAAACCAACTGAAAAGAAAATTACAGACACATCACCTTAATAAACACAGATGTAAAAACCCTCAATAAAATCTAAAGTAATCTGACAGAGCAATAAACAGTTTATATACCATAACCAAGTAGGATTCATGCCAGGGACACAAGGATGGTATCTCATCCAAAAATCAATCAGTACAATTCAACACATCACCAAAAAGGAAAGAAAAACCCTTATGAGCATAACAACTGATGATAAGAAAGCACAAATAGATTCAGCATCTATTTATGGGGATAAATGGAACATATGATAACATAAGAAAAAGCTGTATGGAACAAACCCACAGGTAGCATCATTCTCAATGGTGAAAAACCTAAACCCTATCCACTAAGATCTGATCTAAGAACAAGGATGTCCACTCTCAGCACTATAATTCCACATAATTAGAAGTTCAATTATGAACTCCAATTATGAAGTTCAATATTATAGCAATTATGAAAGAGAAAGCAATAAAAGGACTTAAAGTTGGGAATGAAGAAGTAACATTACCATCTTGTGCAGATGATATGATAATATACATAGAGAACCTGAAAAAACTAATGGAAACACTATGGGAAGATAAAAAAAAAATCAGCATGCCAAAATCAGTAGCCACTTTTTATGCAAAGAAAGAGCTAGAAGAAAAATCTAAGGAAGCCATGCCATTTACAATCTCATAAAAAAAAATTAGATAAACCTAACAAAGGAATAGAAGAACCTATAGAAGAAACACTACAAAGTACTATAAAAAAATAGGACAAGATACAAATAGAAAAACAGGCCTTGCTTATTGATAGGAAGAATCACCAATATCAACTTGGCCATCCTACCCTAAGCAATAACAGATTTAATGGAAACCCAATAAAACCCCAATAGCATTCTAAAAAAGAAATAGAAGTATTACTAAATTTCATATGGAACAACAAAAGATCCTACATAGACAAATCTTTTCTGACTAAAAAAGAAAATAAATTGATATCACTGCTCCAGAATTTATACTACTTTGAACTCCCCAACCCTACTTATTTTCAGGGCTATTGTTTCAGTACCCAGCAGTTTTCAGAATTCTTTCAGATCAGATAAGGGTAAAGGGAGTCAAGAGGCTTTCTATCATAGGCAAAAGCCGTGGTATGGGTAAAAGCCAACATGTTCGAAACAACATATTTGAAAAGCCAATATGTTGGAAACAAGGAACAGACAGCATGACCAGATTAGCAAGAACAGTTAAGACATCTTGTAAAGATTAACAGAAAGTTAGGCAAGCAAAAGGAATAAATCCTAGGGAATAAAGATGCATAGGGAATAAAGCTTTGATTAACAGGAACTCTGGAGTGCTCCCTCCATCCCCCTCCCCCCACAACAGCCCCTGGTCACTTAATCTTAGCTCATGCTAGGATATGGCATTCCCTAGGATGTACCCCCACAAGAGCACCTCCCATGTGCCTACCTAACTTCCTTGAACTTTCTCTTTCTCTTACCTCTTAATAAGTAAGAGCCTGTCCCTGGACCATCACTACCACATCCTGACCAGCCTTTCTTGAGGGAGTCTGAGGATGTAGCCCTCTGGGCTTATTGCATCAACCAATTAAGAATTTGAGTTATCTTTTTCACCCTTCACACACTGAATTTTGCTGTCCTGCAAAGCAACATACTATCAAGCTATAACAATTAAAATGGTATTGCAATATAATAAAAAACAGATACATAGACCAATGAAAAAGAACCAATGAATAAAACCACACATCTGAAGACAACTAATCTATGACAAAAGAGTGAAGTATATACATTAGCACAAGGAAAATATCTCCAGTAAATGGTGTTGGGAAATTGACACACCATATGCAAACCCTATGTATGAAAAATGGATCACTATCTTACATATGCACGAAAATCAACCTGAAATGGATAAAGGACTTGGATGTTCCATCTGAAATAGTAAAATACATAGTACAAAATACAGGCAAACACTATTATATATAAGTGATGGAAACAAAATTACAGATTCATCTCCAACACCAAGGAAAATACAAAAAACTTGGTATACATCAAAGTAAAAAGCTTCTGTACAGTGAAAGACAGAGAAACCAAAAGCAAGAGAGACCCTACTGACTGAGAGAAAATATTTGCACACCATACATCTGATAAGGGGCAGATATTAAAGATCTACAAAAAGCTTATACAACTCAACAAAAAGGAAGGAAACAACCAACTTTTAAAAATCAGCAAAACAGCTTGAAGATATGCAGACCCTTAACACTATATAAAAAAGCGTTCACCATCACTTATCAAGAGAGAAATGTATATCAAATTCACCATGGAATATCACCTGCAATCTGTGTCAATGGTCCATATTAAAGAAAACAAAACAAAACATATACACAAACAGTGATGGTGTAGAGGAAAAAAAAAAAAAAAACCTTTAAGACTGCTGGTGGAAATATAGACTGGCCAGCCCTTTTGTAAAGACATGTAGAAGTTCTTCAAAAGAATAAAAATGGATCTGCCATATGGCCATGACCAAGCAATTCCACTCCTATTTATCTACCCAGAGAACACAAGACACTAATTCAGAGGTAAACAGTCATTCCCACATTTATAATATAGCACTATTTCCAGTAGTGCTAAATCCAAATGCCCCAGAACAGATGAATGCATCAAGAAGATGTGCTACATATACACAATGAAATAGTACTCAGAAATCAAAAAAAGATAAATTTGTCTCACTGGCAGCAATACAGATGGAACTGAAAGGAATTATCATTAAGTGAAACAAGCCTGAAGGGGAAAGAAAAATACCAGTGGTTTCACTTACACATGGAATATAAAGAAAGCTAGCAAAGAATCAGACAAAGGCAGACATTAAAAGCAACTCTTGAAAGCTAACCATAGATATGAAGTATCCAAGGTGGGTGAGGTTAAGGGAGACAAATGGGAAGGCGAGAAAAAATGGCAGTGAGCATAAAAGACCATGGTGGATGATAGGGAATTTTTGGCGGTAGGAGAACTATGGTGACCACAGCTAAAAGGAGAATATTTTTATTGTGGGAGGAATAAGATGAACAAAGATATAAAATAACAGTAGGTCAACAACAACAAAAAACTATTAAAAATGAACTTTTGGATTTTAAAATCAATTGGTGTTTATGAGAACAGAAGGGTGAAATGGGGCCATTACATCAGATAAAGGGGATGATGGTATGGTGAAGGAGAGATCTGGAGTCTTAGTAGTGGCTTTAATGTATTATATATACATGCTGATTCTCAAGGATGAATAATTAAAACTTATATGATGCTACCATGCAATGTTATGTATTTAAAAGTGAATAGATAAAGTAAATACAAGTATAAGGACTTAAAAGTTATTGAAACCTTTCTGAAAGTCTGTCTAAAGGAATAGTAAGCTTCCATCCATTGCAACAGATATTAGAAGGCATCAGTGACAGGTAAACATTAGAACAAGGAAATAAGAGTCTAATCTAATAAAGATTCCTATACCTCATGGGCACAGTTCAACAGGGAGATTACTTGGAAATGCCTGGCATTTAAAAAAAACTGGTTATTTCATACATAAAACAAAACATTTCAGATTAAAGACTTAACAGTTGTCTACAGTAACCTATGTGGAATGAATTCACACTTGGAAATTATCATCTAGGCTCTCCCCAATGCTCTCATTTTCTTCACTGTTCTAAGTGTTGCTTTAAGAAATAAAACACACACACACATGCCAGACATTGATTCATAGTCAAATATACCTAGCTTAAAAATTGACTTCTTAATATTTTTGTAAGGAAAACTGTAAAACATTCAACAGAATAGTCATTCAAAACCAGTTTCTCACCCTTTTGATTCCATCAAGGCAGATCGCTAACTCTGGCCCATGCTTCTCCTGAAAGTGCCTTGCTCTTCACATCTCCATTAATTCTTCTCATGATAAAAACCCTTCTACCTCCCCTTCTTCCCTCTCAATATTCTACACTTCTTAAGGAGCCAGCTAACAACATCCAACTCATGTGAATTTGGGGGCCATGATTTCTTCTTCAACTAAACACCTATTGCATTTACAAGTTGAACTGTCACAGCTTGCTGTTCTCTAACTAACGTGTGTGTTTTATCTTCTTAGCCAGCACTGAAGTAGGCCAGCAACAGACAAGAGGCTGCTATAGCTCTCGATCATGTCTGGCACTTCACTTTGAAAGTAACAGATTCTCATTACTTACCTAATACTGGCATATTATGAAAGAATTTTTAAAGAATTATTACACTCCAAATTATTGATACAGGTTAAGATTATTCAGAGATGTGATAAAATGTCATCTTGCTCTATACTTGCTGCATCCAGGATTTTGTAAATACATTATCTAATGTTAGTCTGTAGCAGTCCTAAAATGTTGATACTCTTATTGTCTTGACTTTACAGACTGAAATAATAGAAATTTGGAGTGTTTAAGTAATGTGTACAAGTTCAAAAGGATTTCCACATTAAATGCAATACACATTATTAGAATATTTGTCACTGTGACTAATAACTCTTAATAAAATATTAGAAGATACAATGACTCAGAATCAGGAAGACCTATACTTAAAGTCTAAACTCTCAGAATCACAGTTCACTCAAACATCCATAAAGCTAACATTCAATAAGGCCTGGATTTACAAGAAATTAATGTAATTAAAAAGTTCTCAGCCAAGGCAAAAAAATATTTTCTCAATCTCAACCAATTTGAATCATAAGCATTTCCAGAAGTTTACTGTTATTTTTTAAAGGAAATATCATTCATTACTTCAGTGTTATGACATTTTCAGGTATTAGTGCAGAAATATATTTGTGATATTCTTGGAAAGTTAAGCCAGTCTCAAAGAGATATGGGTGTTTAAATTATGGCATCTAATTCTTTTTAAAGGCCAGGTTGAGAATTTACCAGTCATTACATATCACTCCAGATGTTACTAAATGAATAGATCTCAATTTCTTCTGCATGTAACTCCAAAACAGAAACTTAGAAGTAACAAGGTAAGGTAATAAAAGTGAAAGTTTTTGAGAGTATGTATGTGCATAGGGTATGTCATTGCAGACTCCGTTGTGGTGAAGGTCATAATAAAAAAAGGATGAACTAACAAAGATGTTAATCTATAATTCTTTAGGTATACTCTTTGGATCTGGATTCTTATATAAGATAAATCCTTCACAATCTCAAGTCTGTACTCATTTATTCCCCAAGTGAAAAAATCACATTAATTGACATAGCAATAGTACATAAATTATGACTAGTTACCATCTTTTCAAAATAGTTAGACTTGTAAAACAGTGATATTGGAATGAGTTCGTTGTGTGTTCTTCACTGAATCTGGGCAAGTTGCTCTAGCTGAAATGTAGTGAAAACACACCAGAATCTTCTAGAAAGGATTATATGAGGGCCAACTGAAGGATGATGTAGACATAGTTGCACTGTCTTTTCAGGGATCAGGTCAAACTTGTTCCTAGAGTATATAATTAATCTTGTTTTCACTATAGGCTCAACAAATACTGATGGATTTATTACTATTTATTACTACATCACTGTGTGGCTCTCTGGAGAAACAGAGTCAATGGGATTTATGTATACAGAGAGATATATCATGTATAACAGACTTACACAGCTATGGAGGCTGAAAATCCCTGCATTCTGGCATTGTGGGAGACCCAGAAAAACTGGTGGTGAAATTCTAATTCATGTTTGGAGCCCGCAGCACCCAGGAAGCTGATTGTGTGAATCTGAGCCCAGGTGCAAGATAAGGGGACTGTACCAGGTCAAGTAGGCAGGCAGCAAGTCAAAAGGGTGAATTCTCTTGTTATTCACCCTCTGTTCTAATAAGATCTCGGTGAATTTAATGATGTCTACCCACATTAAAGACATTTTACTGAATTCAGAGATTCAAATGCTAATCTCATTTGGAAACAATCTCAGGACACAATCCCTTGGCCAAAATTGACATTAAAAATTAACCATCACAATGACAGCAATACTGGGATATATCAGTACACAAGAAAGAATTAACTTCCCTTCTGAAGCTTATAGTGCCTTCTTATAGTAAACAAAACAGGAATGCAACTATATAATTTGTCATTCAAAATGAGACACTTTGGAGAATGAAGACTATTAATAATTAAGCAGGGATAAAACTTATTGAACAAAACTAGATTTTCTATTTATTTATTTAACATATAAAGATATGATTTTATTCTAAAGATGACAAAAGGGTGCAATTCAAAGAAAATACTTGTTGTGAATAATCTTTTAAAACTTTTGTTTCCATACTGCCGTATGAAGTGTCCCTAGGTTCTACATCCTGTAGTCACTGGAAAAACTTGTTTCAGAGACTTGAATATCCTAGCCACTGTAATAATTAAAGTTCAAAATTTCATTTCTCTAAACAGTGGTTGCGTTTGTAAATAATCAATTGGGGGAGATGTAAAATCAGAAGGATATTCCGGTCAGGAAATATCTGCCAATATATGAAGACATTTTTAATGATAGTAATTGGGGAGAGGAGATGCTACTGCCACCTAGTGAACAGATGTTAGGGCTAAGGGTTTTATATCTCAAGGATATCCTCCAATAACAAAGATTCCCTGCCCAAATCTCCCTGGAGCTGAGTTTGAGTAACCCTATCTTTAGATAACTTTTCTTTCTATAACTGGATTTTATGTGACTCTACAGCATCAATGAGTAAGTGATATCATTCTTGTGTCTCCCTTAAATTCATTTCCCTACCATGCCTAAAAGTAGTTTCCCACCAGCAAATTTGGGCTTGGGGGAAAAAGGAATTAGGAATCAAGGGCATAGTTCTATAGCTTTAAGAGTTACAATCTGGATTTTTTTTCTTTTGGTTGTGGTCGACATATAATTGCTGTGGGCGTGTTTGTGTATACTGTTTTAGACTATGTGGGAATACTCAGCAGTAGACAATGACTCACAAGCTTTAAAGATGAGAACATATTGATGAAATTTGGTGAAAAGGATGTTCACGACGAACATACTATGAGTTCTATTAAGTGTGAAACTTGTGAGCAAAAGTCAGGCTAAAGAAAATAGAGGGATAGCAACTCCATAAACTCATTCCTCTAGACTGATGGTTCAGTAAGACAGAGGAGACAGATTGGGATGTGTAACGTATTAGATCTTAAGATAGAAATGACTTGAACAAGGTTTATGGATGTAAATTTTGCTCATATCATCATATCACTTTGGGGGTTATAGCTTTAAATCCATATAAATACACCATGTCCATGTGGGCCTCCTCCTTCCATGGCCACCATCCTAACAACCCCTTTCTGGTTGCCTCAATTTTACAGTCAGATGTCAAGAGCTTGTTAGTGGTTTGGTTTTGATTGATTTTTTGTTTTATTCCTCCATATTCCACAGGTGAGATCATCTGCTATTTGTCTTTCTCCTTCTGACTGGTTTTGTTTGGCACTGTCCTTCACACAGTTTCATCCATAATGCTGCAAATGGCAGGAGTTCATTTTCTTTCATAACTAAGAAGTATTCCATTGTGTGTGTGTATGCATATGTAAGTGTGACTGCATTTTTCTGATCTATTCCTTTGTCTCTTGGACACCAACAATGTTTGAATGACTTTAACTATTATAAGTAAGGCTGCAAGAAACACAGAAATACATATATCCCTTGAAATCAGTGTTTATTAGTGAAATTAGTGTTATATTCTTTGTTGAGATACCTAAGAGTGGGGCTGCTGGATCATATGGTAAGTAGTTTTTTTTTTTAAATAGAGGAGGGCAGAGAGATTGGAGGATGAGAATAAGAATTTTGAAGAAGCATGATCCTTAAATAAATGAAAGGATAATATCTAGATAAGTGTATGTTGGACCCCAGGATCCTCTATTACTGTTTATGTCTTTAAAGAGAACTAGTTTGGTTATATTTTATTAATATCTTTGAGTTGGTTGTTCTTGAACTTCATTCAATTAGATAGCTGCCTACATGCTCATCTGAGAGGGAAATAGTTCACAGAATAACTTGTTGGTGTTTTCAAATTTTGTCTCCGTAAGGCTCCCTACTAAATATAACTTACTTTAAAAGTTGCAAGAATTATATATTTGCAAGGATTAGTGTATCAGCTTTATTTTTAAATGGAGGGCTCAAGAAAAATTCATTGTTATAGCGCTGAGAGTGTGAGTGTACCCACAGGTATATCCAGAGTTTTGTGGGAGATAAAATAGAAAACAACACTATTGAGAGCAAGAAGCATATTTGAGAGGACTGTTGACAGTAAAGTATGAAGGTACCAAGAAACTGAGGGCACTGGAGGCAGAGAGTATCTTCAGAAATACCAAGTCTAATCTATGATTCCTTAACAATTTTTCCATAAATGACCCCCTTGTTATATACAACCCTACAGGAAGAAGTAAAACCAAAAGCTCCAAGAACCATCAGTGTCTGTGGCACATTTTCATGGTCATATTCCCTTGTAGGAAACATTGATTCTGGATGTGTCTTTCTTTTTCTAGAAGTCATCAGGATTTGCATTCTACCATCAAACATATTTTTCTTGATTTCCTAAGCAGAAACAATTGTCTGCTATCAAGTCCCTGGCCCTGGCAGAGGACTTGGACAGTCAGATCCTAAACACTAAGATCAAGTGTCCCCACGATACTTCACGCCATGGGTCCTCCCACCCTGCTGTAGTCACATCCTCTGTTCTGTCCTAATCTCACCATGTATGTGACTGCCTATCTATGTCAGAGTCAGAGGCTTCTTATTAATAGAGATCTCCATACCATTACACTTCTAGTATCCCTGACCCAGTAAACTGGGGTGAATCCAAGTGTCTTAGTCATCTTGAGCTGCTATAACAAATACCAGGGAGGATGGCCTAAAACACAGAAATGCATCTCTAAAAAATTAGAAGGCTGGGTAATCTATAATCTACCATGGTGTTGCATTGGGTCCTGGTGACTGGTCTCTTTATGGCAGGAGGACAGTTCCTTCTCATTTTCACATGGTATTTCTGTGGTGCACATATAGATGTCTCCCTCTTTAAGGCCATTCTTCCTATCAGATTAAGGACCTGTCAGATGACCTCATTTAACATGAATTGTTTCCAAAACCCTATAAAGAAATATAGTCACTTGGGAGTTAGAGCTTCAACAAGTAAGTGGAGGCAAGAGACATACTTTATTCCTGAGAACTAAGCAGCATTTCAGCAGCATTACAGGTGAGACAAAAGCAAGCAGTCCAACAATCTGTCTCTGAGAAGCCCCACTTTAGAACATTCCCTGCATGCTTCCAGAAAGGAACATAAACTAAACTGTGACTGAGCATGAAGCTATGACTCCAACATGGGTAGCGTATTTGTTCATAAAATTTAAGCATTGCCATTAGCTGTGTCTGAAAAACACAGAGGTAAAAGATGGCTAGGATAAGGGTACTTCCTTTTTTACTTTGTTGCAAATCTTGAGCAGCCCTGGTGAATATGGGAAACTAGCACTCTTGGACTATTGTTTCAGGTGCCTGTGGGTAAGAGAAAATGGATTACCAAGAGGGAGGGTATGTGAGGGGAAATTGGAGCCTCTGGTTTTCAGGAAGGGAAGAGGGAAAAAAGGAAAAAAGGAGATAAAAAGAAAAGAGCAAAGACTGAGAGACTTTTGGGAAGAAGACTCTGATGAGAATGACCAGCCAGTAAGGAAAAGCCCAAGTGGCCAGGCTGGCTGGAAGCTCCCTGAAAGAGTGAGCTGGTGGTGATGAGGACCCATGGTGGGAGAATGGCCTGCAGAAGAGTTGGCAAAAGAGTAGCCAGTGTGAAAAGCATGACTTTTGCATTAACATTTGTTGAAAAAGTTTGAAGATCCTAAGAGAAGTGGTGCAGCTTGAATACTGGAGAGAGAAGAAGCAAAGAAAAGATGTTGAGAAAGACTGGACTTTGCAGAGTGCCTACCTTGGGTTTGGAGGGACAAGAGGGCACCATCATGGACATGTGTCTTTGGGACCTTTGGGACTAAAAATAGTGACTGGGGTAAGATAACTGGCCATTTGTGGCTTTAAGAACTCTTTGTTTTCCTGGTTAATTTTCCTTGTAAATAAAACTTTGTTGTTTAAATTGCATTTGACTGGCAACTACTACATGTGGGTAGTAAGAACCTGAAAGAATCTAGGCAGCTGTACCCGCACTTTAAAAGTGCCCTTTTTGTTTTGTTTTTGTTTTTGTTTTCTTTTTTGCTTGCTGGTTGGAGACATCTGCCCTATTTTGACCCAATTTCAAGTGCAATTCTAAAATATATACTGGAACACTATAAACATATCTGCAATGGCATGTCAGTGCTGCTAAGAATATTACACACATCATCTAGTGAAAAATCCTTAGAAAGATGAGGAAAGTGACATTTAAAATACTGCAAAGTATTTTCCTTGAACAGGGTATTTAGAAAAACCTTGAGAAGCACTGAGGTGTGGCAACATCTTTAAAAAGTTATTAAATAAGACAAATTATTCTCAAACATTTACTTAAAAGAAACATTACAGTAGCAAAAGCCGTTGCTAATTAAAAGCAAATAGTTGGTTAATATGTGGTGCAGTTATCACTTACTCAAAGAACCACAGATGGAATATTGCACGCATCATTTCCCTCTCAAAGGAAAATGAATTCTCCTAAATTCACCATCAAGTTAACACAAATGGCCCAAACCTTTGCCAAAGGGCTAAAAGCCAGCTGACATAATTTCACCCACACCACATAACCACCTTAATTGTTCTGCACAGTGCCTGGACATTATCATGGATGTATCTGTCTTCCAATTAGCAATGTCTTCAGATGTTTTCTTCTTCTCTCAGAAAGTATGACCAGGCAAATAATTTAACACATGAAAAGATGTTGTTATTCTTTTCAGAAAAAAAATGTAAATGGTGCCTTGATAGCCTTTAAAACCAAGCATGACTGTAGGTTGGAACTGCTGTTGCAATTAGAAATGAAAGTTTACCCTCTATAATGTGGTATCTGAAAAACTATAGGAAGAAATATAATGCTATGCAAAGAAACCATGAGTTAAAATATATATTTTGAAGTATGCATCTAGTTTAAACTGGGTCAAAGAAAATGTTCTTGATTTGCTACTAAGGAGACTTCCTGAGGAGAAAAAAAAGATTTTATGATTTTGAGACTTCTTGGAGAACAAAAGGAAATTTTCAACAAAGTGGTATTAAGATAGAGAGAGGACTCTAAATAAAGTAACATACAATTAGGCACGGGTGCATGTTTCTCAAATATAACCCTGTTTCACTTTTTAGAAATAATCATTGATGCTTTGGAAAAATACAGATTCAAGCCTACACCCATTTATGGAACTGCAAAATCTCTGGGGTGAGACCCCAACTTCGCATTCCAGGTTTCCAACAAATTCTTGTGAACTCAGATGCTTTACTCAACAGAGGGTATGGGTGTGTGTAGGTGTGTGTAGGGGGGTGTGTGTGTGTGTGTGTGTGTGTGCATGCCCGCGCATATGTGTGTGTATGTGAATGTGCAGGGGATGGGGAGAAATAGAAAGACTATACATTATTGTTGTTCATTAACTCATCTATGATTCTTAGCCCCAAGAAAACTTCAGAGAAATCAGTGAAGTTCATGAATTTCAACAAAAGTAGTAATATAATAATGTTTTAAACTTAGATCCTTTTTCTAACATACCACTTAGATCCAAAATCTCTTTTCTCACTACTCTCAGATGGCTCTTAAGCACCAAGGTGGTCTTTTTAACCACCAAATAACTGTATCAAATTCAGATCCTTGCCTATTATTGAATTCTCAAAATGTGCTAAAATTCTACACAGGAAGTTGGATTAGAGACTATCAAAGGTAGAGACTATCTCTCTGTCTCTGTCTTTTTTTTTCTCTCTCTCCTTTCTTATATTCACAGAGGAGAGCAAAACACAGTACTATCAATTCTCATTTTTCTATATGGCCTAGTTTCCTTTCAACACTCAGTAACTTGTGACATTATAGAGCTCCTACTTAATACACACATCTTAGTTTCTCGATGCCAAGATTTATTTTTTCACATATTAGTGTCTCTGAAATTGGAGGGCTTCTGTTTGTCCTTTTCTGTTTCACCACAAATATGTTGTCACTGCTTCTGCAATAATTCTCCCTTCTGAGGACCATTGTATTCCCTTTTTTCCACTCTTCTCTTTCCAAACCAGTCTGGAGAGCCCCTGTGACATAAGCTCAGAAGGTGTATGCCAGCCCAGGATGCTACAGGATGGGGACGAATTTCTTTGTCTGACTCTGGTGCCGAACATCTGAGGTAGAATCTTCTTTGTTTAAAGTCGGGTACAGCAAAACCAGGAAACCACCAGTTATTCAGAGGCTCTTTAAAGATTCTTTCAGCATAGTTACCGCTCATTCATATCAGTGTTGCAGACCAGTATTACCTCAATAAAAACATAACATTTAAACAATGACAATGCAATTTGAGTTTACTTCATATTTCTTTCTCACTGATACCTTAAGCAATAGTATGCCCTGTTCATGCTAATAAATGATAAATGGTAGTGACAAACTCTGTAGACAGAAAGCTGAATTTGTAGGAATGGGGGGAACAAAGGATCTTTTTGCTCTCTTACAATAGCTATGGTACGTACAACAATGTTTAAAGCATTACATTAAAATTTGAACTTTTGTCCCGGTTTGGTATAGTATCTGAGGTCTCTTATGGAAGTTACTGCCACATCACCTAAAGACAGATATTGCACTCATTTCTTGATAGTGTCTCCTCAGCTATCAGCACAGCCTTACCATTTCTGTATTTATCATGGCAGCATTCACGGAAAAGGAAACCTCCTACTTCCACTAGTGCAGCAGCTTCTCTTTGGCTTTCCAAGGGCTGTCATTACTGAAGTTTTCTTCCTTCCCTCCCCACTTCCTCCCTTCTTTCCTCCTTTCTTACTCTCTCCCTTCCTCTCTCCTTCTTTCCCTCCTTCCCTTTCCTCCCTTCCTTCCTTCTTCCTTCCTGTTTCGGTTATCTATTTTGATTAAACTGGACATGTCTCTTCAGAGTTAGGATGGAGGACATTTGGAGCGGCATTGTCCAGAGTCACACCCAAACATCTTTCAACTCTAAAATTGAAATACTTTTAGAGATAAAGACCAGGCATCTAATTTATTGCAAGATGAGCTCCTTGCCTATTTTGGAAACTTTCAGAAAGAAGAATCCTATAGTCATAGGGTCAGATTCTAGTCTTTTCTTCTGCTTTCCCAGAAAAACCATGAGTTTCTGGTGATACCATGTTAGGCATCACAGATGCAGCAAACAGATAGGCCTTACTCAGTGTACACTACACTGTATTTTGGTCCATTGTTTAGCTGTCTTCTCCTCGACTATAAGCTATTGGAAACTAAAATTTTTGCTGTTCATTTATGATCTCAATACCTAGTGAGGTCCTGGTACCCAAGGGACTATAATGTTTACTGTTCATATTATGAAGCAGTATAGTTAATGACTAAAAACAGAATATTAAAATTAAGGATACTAAAAATGTTTAATACAAATTTCATATAGATCAGGAGAGTACATTCTAGAAGTTAGACAAATTTCTTATGATCACATAGCTAGTGACAGAAACTTGGTGATGACACTGATTTGGTTATTTCCACTATAAAAATACAATTTTCTACTTTGTTAATACAGTTTGAATAAGATACACCTGGAAATGAGGACATCAAATCAATACAAGTGTTACCCCTCATCCTGCAGCAATAATGAACGAGAAGAACCCCAAATTATCTCACTCAAATGCAGAAAATGAGGTTAAATCTTGACAAATCTTCAGTTTTTACATTACCACTATAACAAAGTTTATCCATGTTTTCCTTTTTAACTGTTTTGGTCCAAGCAGGAAACAGGATATCAAAACTTTAGAGAAGACAATTCGATTTTTTTTAATTAATTTTATTTTTGGATTTTTTTTTAACAATACATGATTGTATAATTGCTGATCCCCATGGGAATA
>PVHY01005971.1:64174-78365 GCA_004024945.1 Uropsilus gracilis
CTTTCCTTTCCTTTCCTTTCCTTTCCTTTCCTTTCCTTTCCTTTCCTTTCCTTTCCTTTCCTTTCCTGGAGCTATTTCCTCATCCTTGGTGAGGGTGTGATTTCTTGGGACTCTATGAGTGGTTCTGGTTTCTTGGTGGATCTCATCTCCGTTGTTTTCTGCAACATTTTGTTGCTCTTTCAAGGTCTTTGGTTTTGGGGGCATAATTCCCAGCCTTATGTTTTGATAGAGTAGCTCCTTGATGGGGCCAGCCATCAGCTGATGGTAGGTCTCCTGGTCTCCTCCTTTGGGGCTTTGCTGTGGGGCCACTGCCATTTGGCAGGCCTCCTCCCTCTGAGCAAAGGGGGTATGCAGTGCCCTTATCGACAGCATCTCTGTGCCAGGTTTTTGTTCACAGCTCCTCAGTGACATTGTAGGCATAGTTATTCTGTTTGCTCTCTCGCAGTTCAGTGCTGGGTGGTTCTCACCTTGTTCTTTTTGAGTACTGCCCAGGTGGCATAAATTTAAGGGTCTTTCTTCTTGTACCTCACCTATTTGGTTTCTGTGGTTGAAAAATCATCTTGAGGTACTTATTCCTGATTAGGGCTCTCTGGAGTGGAGGCAAACCCAGAGGGGTCTGTGGCAAACCCGACCCAACCCCGACACCACAACCCCCACCCTCCCACCCATCCCCAGCACACCACACCCTGCACCCTGCTTCTTCACAGGGCTCTGATGTGCGGCAGGGCCTGGCAACTCCCTGGGCTGACCACAGCTCCATCCCATCTGACCTTGAGAGGCCAGTGCCTGCGGGATGCAGCTACCACTTCATCATGGCATGGCTGTGCAAAGGGCGGGGACTCTACCACCACCGCAGGGCCCAGCGCCAGTTGGTCAGTCAGTCAGGAAAGTCCCGGGCTTGACAATTACATTCTTAAAGCAAAACTAAATTTTGTATCATCTGTTCCACATCTTCAGTAGAAGCTTATGACTACAAACTAACATTTCCAATCATAGGAAAGCCTATGACGAATGAGATGACTATACACAGATATTATCCATCGTTATAGATCTTTGTCAGTTTTGGGATGTGCTGACATGAATTCTGGAATGCTGTTACTATCTCCCAGTTTTTGCAGTAAACATTTATAGTTCCTCAGTATCTGCTTCTACATATTATTGACATCACTTATTATACCTGCAAATAGTAAAAATACAAGTAGTATTGCTATGTTTTCCAATCACTCTATAGTTTAGAAAAATAAAAAAGAACTCTTTACTACCTATAGGGATATTTCTTCTCTGCAGTTCATATAGCAAAGTATTAAAATTAAGTTCTTGACAGTTACCTTATTTATGACTCACTCAAGGACTTACATGGTAGGAACCTTTAAAATAACTGCCACTTCTCCCCATATCCACCTGATTCCTTCTCAGATTCACCTGTTGGGTTTGTCTGACAGAAAGGCTTTATTTGGGGAAAGAAATGGAGGAAGGCAGGACATTATGGAGCTAATAGTAAGTCCCAGATTTCTCCACAAACGCACAAGACAATTTTTTTTTTTAAATAAAAAGTGCAAAAGCATGTCTGGGTTATTCATTTCAGCTTCATTACTGGTAATTGATCACACTGCCCAAAGGAAATCAGTCCATTTGTTTTTCATGATCCAGACTGAACAGAGGTCCTATTTACAGCTCTCCTCTATAATGAACTAATTACGAGAACAATAGGCACTTAATGAAAAGCATGGCCATGGAAACATGTTTGTCCTCATTTTTTTAAACTTTCAAACCATACAGCTATATGAGACTCAGATAATTTTCTTTGCTAATCCTTGTTAAACAAAATTTGGTTTTTAACCTCATACTAAATTTTCCTCCAAGGATTGTTCATAAAATTTTGATACCACGCTCCCCAATACAACATATGCCCATGCAAACATGAAAAGAAATATCCACCCCCTCAAAAATTTCCTCACTCTAATTGGTTTGCATACCTTGCAAATAAAACAGCAGTAAACAAGTAAATAGACTGACAGGTTGTCTGATTCCACTGTGATTCTTACATGTCCTTGTGTTCCCTGAGCTTCCAGAAAATCCTCCAGCAATGCTCATTAGCAAAATACCATTGATACATCTCCAAAGGTAATTGGCTGGGGGTAGGGTAAGAATAAAAAGGAATATCCATTCTGTCCCCAGATTCAAAAGCCCAAAGATTAACAATCCTGTATATTCCTCATCACTTTTTTTTTTTTTTTTTTTTGCCTAGAGTCATTCAAAGTAAGAGAACTAAAACTTCTGAATGTAAGAAGTTTGGCAATCTGGTTTATACCCCTTTAGCTAAAGTTTCAAATCTCATTCCCTGCTCTGAGGCATATAAAAGAGAGAACCTCCCCACATAGGCACAATTCAAGAGACTGACTGCAGATATTAGTACATAGTCAATGATGACCTTTTCTGACAGATTTTAATATACTGACTTCTTACCAGACTTTACACAGTCTTAATATACTATCTATTACCCTATCCCCAAAAGGTTGCTATTCATTTAGTTACAACCACTTTAAAATGAATTCAGTATATATTGCAATATGTTCAGAAGTGGTTTATAGCACCAGGGAGTATATAATTATTCCCTTCCAGCTATTCAGTTTTGCTGACAGCAGATAATAATTGTGTAGACCTATACCCTACATGAACCTAGGGGACCTTTCAAAGCCACAAATTTGGGGGGAAAATTTAATGAAAATTTTTCTGAAAATGGCAGGAGTCACAACTATGTGTAGAACACTAGAAATACAATTTGAGTTTGCCATGAGGGATGCAGGGATAGAAGAAAAAATGTGCATAATTTCACATATATATACACATATGTCTATGCACATATATTTATACACATATATGAGATAAAAAGGAAATTTTTCCCATATGGTGAGTATATGAATTGATATGTTAATTTATAAAAATTTTATTTTCTTTTGTGGGAATGAACTAAAGATCATAGAATTTCATCTAGAATCAGGGATGTTATTGTTAGACTGTTATTTACTTAGCTCTCCTCTTCCCCCTACCCCCTCCTATGCTAGACTACTAACAAGTCCACAGAAATATCAAGGAAAAAGTCTAGAAATCAGTCTCGCAAGTCCCAGGAGATAAACAGCAGACTCATCACTCACAGCTGTGACTTCTCAATCCTGTTCTCTTTGCTAGCGGGCTTTGATAAACACTTAACTCTTATGTGTCTTATTTTGAAATAGGTTTCCCCCATTTTACTTATGTAAAATAATAACTAAAGAATTATCTAAATCATGGCATAAAGTTCATTTGGACAAGTCATCTAAGAGCTGTAGATTCAAGAGGAACCTCCTGGATGCAAAAAAAGGATGTAGTCATAGAGGAAAATGCATAGATTTTTTCTATAACTAAAAAGAAATACATAAAAAAATTCACTAATGATGGATTAATTTGAAACAGAAAAAAATAAATTTAGTCTATACCATAAGTCCCCATCCAGGAAGACAGCCTGTACTGGCAGTGCAAACCCCTCTCCATATCATCAGGTACCTGCATCCTGCCCACACTGGTACCACAATAATCTCCACCGTCTGTGCCTTGTAAACTACTGCTCAGTACCAAGTACTTCCTTTTGTGCCTCTCCTTTGTATCTGCAAATATAAATAAAATCAAATAGCCCTCTCCCAGATAGCCATGTATTTGGGGTTTCATCAAGATGGGTTTGCTCTGGAGGGGCCAGAAACACTTCAAGACAAAGTCATCATCTGTGTCTACTTATAGGGGTAAAGATGAGAAAACTATAATGTCCCTGAGGGCAAACTGAAACTGGCAGAAATAGTTCATGTGCCAGAGAAAAATGATTTGGAGTTATAATGACTACCACTGGCCCACATATAATTAGGCTTATTTTCATCTCTAATTTCCTTTAATTTCTCTGAATCCTGCAAGGATCTCTACTCGCATTTTATTTTATCATTTTTGTTCTGTTATCATTCATTTCCCCATGTTTATGAGCCTGCTGGAATAAAGCAAGTCATTAAGTCAAGGGGCAGCTTCAATCATCAGTTTGAGCTAAGAAATCTCATAAACCTAAAACAGGTAAGTATCAACCAAACTTTGCTAAGTATATTCAGAACAAAGTGATTACAACATATAGCCCATACTTCCTAGGGGACAATGCAAAATAATACATTATGACAGCACAGTCACTATTCCTGATGTGCTAATCTAAAATTACTATTTTATTAGTGATGGCAAACTTTACCCAGAACAATATTCTAAGCTAAATAATAATAATGGATAATATCTTCTCTTAGACTACTAATACAAATTACAGAAACTTTCTTCACACAAACATATCTTAATTTAACTCACAGGGAAGTTACATGTATTTTCTTAAAGCATAGAGCAAACCCATCTTGATGAAACCCCAAATAGATGGCTATCTGGAAGAGGGCTGTATGATTTTATTTAGATTTGCAAATACAAAATAGGTATTTGTTGCTTCTTCACTCACATCCAGGATCACATCCAGGAACATTGAGCTATGATCCCTGTGTCTACCGGGAAATATCTAAGAGGAAAAAACACCAGACCTTCTGGTGGGTATAACTGACAGTAGAGCTCACCATAGAAATTTGCAGAGGAGAAATGTAATATCAGAGGCTGGAAGGATAGATGTAATAGTCAAGGTTAAGAAATAACAAACTGGTTGAGCTGGGTGTGGTGGTGCACGTCTGTAATCCAAGTGCTGGGAGGCAAAGAAGCCAGGGACTGCTTGAGTTCGCAGATTTGAGACTACCCCGGGTAACATAGAGAGACCTGGTCTCAAAAAAGCAGCTGGGAGTGGATGGCGGGCACCTGTAACCCCAGCTACCTGGGAGGCTGAGGCCGGGGATGGCTTGAGTCCATGAAATCAGGACTACTCCAGGCAACAGAGTGAGACCTAGTCTCAAAAAAATAAATAAATAAAATAACCAACTGGGAAGATTCCTTGAAAGCAAAGATTTACAGTGAGAAATCAGCAAATGCATCAGACTGAAAATGGGGAAAAAATTCCAGAGACAGTATACAAATGATGGCCAATCCCTAAAGATGTTCATTTGATTTAGGCTCATAGCATCTGCACTGACTGACAATTAAATATAATAAAATGACACTGACTTCTTTTTGTAAAATATTCTAGATTAGATCATTTAAGACTAGAGTCACGGGAGTATGTGCTTGAAGCACAAAAGTTTTCTGTATTGAATTAGCCAGATACAGAGGACAGTAATGTAAATGATGAAGATGGCATTTTCTTTTGAAAGCTGAGAGTAGAATTTGCATTCTTTTTTTTTTTTTTTTTTTTTTTTTTTTTTTTTTTTTTTGAGACTAGGTCTCACTATTCTTTTGCCTGTGGAACCACAGGTTCACATTGTCTGGGGTACCACAGACTCATGAAATCCCCAGCCTCACCTTCCCAGGTAGCTGGGATTACAGGCATGTGCCACCATGCCCAGCTATATTTTTTTGGAACTAGGTCTCACTATATGCCCCTGGTGGAACTCAAACCATGATCCCTGGCCCCAGCCATGGCTTGCTAGGCTGCCGCTTACAGGCATGTGCCACCATGCCCTGCTAGGATCTGCATTCTTAACTGAGAGCAAGAGACTCCCCAGACAGCATCAGAACATTATGGCCATGCTCATCATCAATGGTATTAAACTCCCATGCCAACTCCCCAACGAAACCCCTCACAAGTTGTTCAGGATTGTGGAGTGGAGTCCCCATAAGACCTGACAAAACTGATGAACAGGATCACGTGTGTCCTGGAGTCCCCATAAGACCTGACAAAACTGATGAACAGGATCACGTGTGTCCTGAAGAATGATTTTTTTGAATTATTATGAATACTAAATAAAGGCTGGTGTAGCTTTGGGGGCCACAAAGAGAGAGCTAAACCACAGTCCAGGTAGAGGGAGGGGTTCAACAGAAAGAAAACAAGAAACCCACCTGGAAAGGCTACACTTCAGAGGATAAATTCCCAGAAGTGCCAGCAATAGCTGCAGAGCTGCATAATTCATGGCTTGGGAAAGAAGTCGTTTTGTTGAGTATCAGAGTTTGGTGCATACACATATGCCAATTGAAACTGTAAGGAAGTGGAGCTATCATAGGTCACCAGATACTGCACTGTCATGATGTGTATTGTACAGGATTATTAAAACTTCAAAAACTGATTGCTAATATTGACATGATACATATAATAGCAATTAACAGCAAATTATAAAAGCAACTTAATAATACCTGTTTTACTTGTCACCTACACTAGCATTGTAACATCAGTTGTAACAACAATGTGCTCACTAAAATTGAGAGCATTCATATTTGGAAGAGACAAAGAAATGAATAGTTTATAGAAAATCTAAAAGCTTAAATAGGCACAGGTGTGATAAGTGAAAATAACTGTCTGAACAAAGAATGGTGGATAACTACCGGGATGTCAAGAAAATTTCAGGAATGTATACATGATTCCTCAAAAGCTGTGCTTCTAAATACACTTCATCCTCACTCAGAACCTCCCAGGCAGATGAAGTGAAATTCATGTGATATTAACAGAACTGAAAAAACCTATTAGCTTTCAAAGAGTGGATGTAAATCTATAAGAAAGAAGAGGGGTGGCATAATCATATCTTAGTTCAAATCCTGTCTCTGCCTTTTGGCAGATGAAGATTTGAATAAGTCATTTAACATTTTAAAATGAAATGTTAAAGAGAAACACACTGTGAAAATATTAAATACTGTTCTACACTTTTAAAAGTTATTGACAACACAGAATAGGCTAATAAATCATATTAATCATTAATAGAAATTTACACTGGATTTTAAAAAATTAGCCATTAACTTATTTCTATATAATAATAAGTTTATTGCACCTTGTAACATTTTATTGGATATAATTACATTGTTAAAGAAATTAGAATGTCATGTTTTATATTTTTATAAATTTCTTTAGTGTTCCAACAATAGCCTTTGAGATTAAATGAATGTTCTTATTTGATGCTACTTCAAAAGTTGATGCAGGATAGTTTCTTAAAGATCTGTTGCAATGTGTAATCCAAAACATCATTGGTGAACTTTGTGTACTCTGTTGTGGCTAGGTTCACTGGTTTACCTTGTACTTAAAATGGATCTTTTGACTAATGCAGCTGAAGTGCTTCTAGGGAACAACCCATTTTATAACACACATTTCTTCAAGAGGCATGATTTAATATAATTAGTACTCTTTACAGGTTCATTAAAGATATTCTGTTTTTCCCAATTAACTATAATTAGTAATTTTCTTTTTTTGAGGTAACATTTGCTGATAAAACTGTATTTGTTTTAGGGACATCATTTTATACCTCTCCCATTGCATATTTACCCACCACAAAAGCATCACATCAAAGACATTCTTAAATGAAACTGAGCCATGTTTTGTTTAACTGAGCATGTGAGGGCATGGATTAAGAGCACAGGTCTGGTTATAGCCTTCATTGATACTAAGGCACATTTTACCTATGATTGCTTTATACAATTACTGTAATTGTCACCATAGTGAGAAAGGCCAGTGCTGATGTCTTATGAAAATAAATTTACCCTTACACAATGCCAGACATGTTTTGGGAATACCCAGAGGTCCAGAGACCACACTTTGAGAACAGATGCCTGTTACTACAGAAAAAAAAGCAAAAATTGTAACAGATAGAGAAGAGGAAAAAATATAGGCACCTTTTCTACATTACTAATATATTTTTTAAAATTGTATTATTCTTCCTTAAAAGAACTGCAGTAAAGTTGTACTGGGGAAATAGGCACAGATATAATTTCACAACGATGTATACAAGTGCTATCACATTATAGGGGTAGAGATAGAGATTTAAAAAGTTGATAGGATTCTTCTCTTCAAGAACACACATGTAAAATATTTAGAAACATTTATAATTTATAAAACATAAAAATGTAATTTATCTTTAAAATATTTTAATTTATCAATGTAAAATAATATAGCCTCATTACATAAAACTAAAGGAAAATAATCACAAGGAAGAAAATATAATCAATAGGACCCCACTCTGATTTAACTATGGCATGTATTTTGACATATTTGATTTTTATCTCTTTCTATAGACACAATTATTTTTATTTGTAGATGTTATTATCTAGCACATATGCAGCTTTCTGAGTTTCTAATTCTTTATATGTAAAAATTATTCATGTCTTGAATAAATTCAGTCACATGATTTATAAGAATGGTATAAATCCTTATACGCATGGTATACCTGATACCATGATATGTTATCACAGAGATAAATCATAACATCTACACTATACTTCGCCTATACTAGATTTTTGATATTATGTAGTGTTCTGATAATCTGATATAAACACAAGTGTATTTGTACATATCAACTTATATCCCTCAGGATGTGTTCCCTTAAATGTAATCATGAGGTAAAGGATAAGAAGAGGTTTTAGATAGCCAAATTTATTTCAAGGAATGTTATGCTGGTCTAGATTAAGATGCAGAGCAAACAAATGTCTTCCTCCTATTTCTTACATGCTCTTCTTGGAAAAACACACAAGATATTTTTGTTTGTTTGCTTTTCAAGGATGAACATTTCCAAATTTATTTTTCCTTCATGTGCATAGAAAATAACAGTGAAAAGTTCTATGAGATAGGGAATAGGGGTGGTGCTGCTATACCAGAATAGACTGTGTATGTCAAAAGTACTCTATTAAAAGAAAGGATGTTTTAGTTTGTTTTTAATTGTTAACAATTTCATTAATTTTCCATTTTTTAAAAAAATACTTATATCTTCAAATCTCTTTTCCAATGACAATGCTTCCAATGCCTTACAAATGACAGCAATTAACCAATGTAGCATGTTCATATTTATAGCAAAAATGAAATTTATAAGACATACTAGCATACAATCTTGATATTTAGTGATAGACTAAAACATCAACCACATTCATCCATTCTATTTTTCTATACAAACTATAAGTTTAGTCACTTAGTTTGGTTTCTATACAAACTATAAATATATTCACATTAAAAGTCACCTTTAATTTGATTTGACCTTCATATCCCCACCTCATTTCAACGATTTCTCAAACCTCTCATCACACTGTCCACACCTTACCCAGACTAAAGAATCTACAAGTAATTATATATCACACCTAAATAGAGATCAGACTATTCTCTATTACAAAGATCTCCTTACTCTCCTGATAATTCCTCAAAAAATAAAATATAAATTTTTTTCTTCATTTATTCCTTCCTTTTCACATTTCATCATCAAATCAGCATGAAGACTTTTCATCTCAAACCAAACAAGGGTAGAAGGAAAGAGCCTCTTTACCAACATCTTGATACTATACTTAAGAATCCAGGAACCTTGAGTCCTGTTCTGTTGTAAAAGAAGGTTGTGGAATAGGTCAACATAACATCTCACAGATTTCAGTCCATACTGTGCTGAAGAATTAGTAGAAGCTGGAAAGTAACTTGTTCATCAAGATTAGTATTTTCATAGACTGCAAATGCAGTAAGTGCATTAAGGTACTTTCTGTTGAAGTCATGTTGACCTAACATAGCTGTTGATGCTGTCATCATTTATTTCATTCTTTTTCTAGTAAGGAATAGAGACTGGTGAAGGTTTGTGGGCATCCTAGGGAGTGATAACCCGTTACTTGGTAGACAAAGAAAGATTTGCTTTGACAAGTCTCACTTTAAAGTTGACGTAGGTATGGTTTTAATCCCAGTCCTGGAGCTGCTGCAGCCTTCACCATTTTCAGAGATCATCTATCTTCTTGGCTCTTGCTTATGTTTACCAAATTCTCTATTGCTACAGAGTCTACCAGGTGTTCTCTATGGTTTTTTTTTTTCTAATTTTTTTTTTGCATGTTGCAATTCAGCTTTCCTAACACATCTTATTTATTTATTTATTTATTTATTTATTTATTTATTTATTTATTTATTTATTTATAAATTTCACAACACTGTAATCCCAGGGATTTACCCCTCCCCATGGTTTTGCTGGTGACCTCATGACAGAACACAGAAGATGACCACCATGGCCTCGTCAGATGCATACATTGGGGTCAGTGCTACTAGGAAGATGGTTTTACCAGGTCTCTTATGGCATATTTATCCTTGTTGGGAACATCCAGAGATGATTCCTTGTTGGGCAATTCTTTTAAGTTACTTATTTCATTCCATCATGGCAGCTAATTCAGAGTAACTCCTGTTTTTAGCTAATAGGACAAGTTAGAATATGCAGTTCTAATAGTCTAGTTGATATGATCAGATGTGTGTTCTCACATAAACAGTAAATCCACTAACCCCTCAAAGGTTGCATCTGCTGTCATGCTTCTTCCCCTATAGAATTTCTCTTTATGGTCATCATCTAAGAGTCATTCCACCCAAAATGTGGAACAATCACAGTATTTGGTAAGGTTGAAAGCACCTTGAATGACTGTCACCTTTACAGCATCATATGAACATAAATTCCAAAGAACTCCATTAACTAGTTCCCTTACATCTGTGCCAAAAGATCTCAACAGTGCCAAAAACAAGGTTGCAGAGGGAATAACAAGCATTCTTCTCATCTTCCCATAAGTCTGACACAAAAGATCAACCAATTGCTTCACATGCCCTAAACTACACATCAATTTCACTTTGCTACACAGGTACTGCATATTGGCCACTGCATTCACATGAACTGACCCAAACTGTGCATGACTTCATATAGCTCAGGATCAAGACTTTTCATCTCAATCCAAACAAGGGTAGAAGGAAAGAGCCTCTTTACTAGTATCTTGATACTATACCTATGAATCCAGGAACCTTGGGCCCTGTTCTGTTATGAAAGAAGGTTGCTCAGGCTAGCTCCCCAGAGTCTTCCTACATGCTCTCTACTATGGTGATCTCATGCTATTATCATTGGTAGGCACTGTCTGCTGAAGCCAGTTATAACAGTACCCTTCCATTCTGCATATATTGGCCTGTAGAGCTTAGGGGAGGTGGTTGTGATGTTCAAGGTAAAATTATTTCTTGGTGTGTATGGAGTTATTTATTGGCTAGATGTTCTTTGCAGATTCCCACCACCTCCTGTACCTGTATGGTATAATGCTCAATGCTTGGAGCACCGCAGCACTGTGGTTTGGACTATGGTCTGCTAAGTTGTAATATATTTCCCCCTCAAAGGTATGAGGCTTAAGTCAGGAGACACAGCTGAATAAAGACCTATGTCCAGCTTGTCCTGCTGACTCACACAGAACTTTGCAAGGCTACCAGATGCTCTGGTCAGCTGAGCATATATATATTAAACTGCTGTCCAGCAGTAGTAGAACCACTTTGTCAGTGGTTTGGTACTGAAAGATTGGTCTCTTAGGAATAGAGGTCTGCTGAAAGGAGAGTGATTGAAACAATCTTATAGCTGTAGAGGAGATAGGTTTATATGTGGACTATGGAGAGGCTGCCCATTAAACAGGAAATGTAGCAGAGGAACTGATGTTGGATTTAGTAGTCAGGAGTTTTTCACTGACAAGGAGCAAAATCCACTACCCAGAAAAGTTTTCAGTGGCCCCCAGGAAGTAGTCTTGCCTGTGCTAATGACATAAGAAGGATACTATGCTTTGGATGGAACTGAACTGACTTTTCCCATGATCTGATTGGCTAGTAATGACTGCGCCACTGTTAGTCTTTTTGTTCTTAAATTCTTTATCAAATAATTGTAAGTGGTTCCTATGAAAGAATGCTGCCTTATATCATCTGCCTTACTTACATCTTACTTACATCTGCCTTAGTATATCATCAATTTCTGCCTGTTGTAGAAACACCCTGCTTCCTGGTATTCACTATTAGAGTAAGATTTCATCTGCGTTGACTACTTGAGTTACCCAGTCATCACTTACTTTCATGGACAGAGTCCTGCTCTAGAGAATACAGTCCCTGATTCTGGTTCTGGCTCTGTTGGGAAGAACAGCATCAGAAGTTACAGAACTGTTTAAATCAGCATTTGGTGTTTCCAAAGAAATGAGTTAATCTCTAAAGGAATGACTTCTCAGTTGAGCTGGTATGGAGATGCTTGGTGATTCTGCTCCAAAAATAGATCTTTCTAGTTGACTGACTGGCAACAATCTGTTTTTCCATTTCTGGTTCTTGGGTGAGTAGCTGAAACAAGCTTCTTCATCTTCAAATAAGTTAGATCAGAAAAAACTCTGGCACTGGGTTCCATGCATGAGTCAGTGGAGGCAGCTTCCTGGAGGGTCGAGGGTCACTCCTTTACCAGTGAGGAATGCTCCAGAACCAACATTGATCTTTCCAGGCAAGGCAGTGACCATAGCAGTTCTAGATATACAGGACCCTGGAACCTAGGGTAGCCATTAAGGTATCTACAAAAATTAAAAAGGTGCCACAACCCAGCAGTTACCTGCCTTGCCTTCCTTTCCCCTCAAACAGCTCTCCCATCAGCCCTAGCAACTATGCCTCCAGTCATGGTGTGACTTCTGAGACCAGAATCCACAGACGCACTCAGTAACTTAGTAGTGTTCTTATCCTGCCAGAGGTTACAGCTAATGTCTGCCTAGATGCCAGCCCACCTGTCCATTCATACCTAAGATACATATTTTTAAAAACTCTAATGTTCTTGAAATGGGAGAAATAGACTCCATATATCTGAGAAACTCTCAAAACAAAAAAATCACATGTAATCTGGATCAAGATTAACACAGAGCATAGAAAACTACAGTGTAAAACTGTACCAAGATTCTCCCCAAGAGAGTTCTGTAATCAGCTTCAAGTTTGCAGTCAATGAGTACAAAGATAGAAAGGAGACAGGCTACATCATATGACAAGATTAATTAAAATATTAGATTTAGAATAGATGGTGCAGATAGCCTTTCGCTTGCAGGTAAATTATACCCTTGGAATTAAGCCCAGAGAATTTTTCTCCTAAAAAAAATGAGTTACGTCCAGTAAAGTGTTCCACATAAAGATATTGAAGCCTTTGAGAAAGAACAGGGCTTAAGAATACTTTGGGAGAAAGGATATATTGTTTGACTAACTGAAATTCCTAAGATAGCTCACTCCCCAAGTAAAATCCTTCCTTATAATGGACAGCTTCTTGAAACAGTGTGTTGAGACAGCATCATGTACAGTATGTTCTCAGATCAACAATGCCAATACACAATGTTTCCTATCAATAAACTGATATTTGGTCAAAATGAAGACATGATCCCAACATGGGCAGTGTTAATTTAAACAACAGGGAGGCCTAAACTATTAAGGGTACTTCCTTATTTTACTTTGTTGCAAATCCTGGGTGGGGAAGTGAAAATGGTTCACCAGGAATGTATGTGAGGGGAAATTGGAGCCCCTGGTATTCAGGAGAAGGAAAAAAAAGAGACATAGAAAGAAAAGAGCAGAAGCCCCGCCTCCAGGTTAGCTACTGCTCGGAGGTCACCTCGCCGGCTCCAGGCCCTTGGGAGGGTCCCCCTCGCTGCGCCGCCCCCTCCGCCATCCCTGGGAGCCAAGCCCCGCCTCCAGGTTCGTCCGGAAACCCACCCAACTTGCACACGCCAGGTTAGCTACTGCTCGGAGGTCACCTCGCCGGCTCCAGGCCCTAGGGAGGGTCCCCCTCGCCGCGCCGCCCCCTCCGTCATCCTGGGAGCCAAGCCCCGCCTCCAGGTTCGTCCGGAAACCCGCCCAACTTGCACACGCCAGGTTAGCTACTGCTCGGAGGTCACCTCGCCGGCTCCAGGCCCTTGGGAGGGTCCCCCTCGCCGTGCCGCCCCCTCCGTCATCCCTGGGAGCCAAGCCCTGCCTCCAGGTTCGTCCGGAAACCCGCCCAACTTGCACACGCCAGGTTAGCTACTGCTCGGCCTGGAATACATTCCCATCAATATGCCAACCAACACGAGATCCATGGTTTCTCAATATGTAGAACAGGTTCAAAAGCAAAACACAGTAAGGAGAAAAACTTTAAACATGCAAGCAAGCCCTACAGGAAGTAATCCATCACCAACAAAGAAAGGACAATCTCCAGAAAACACCAAAGAAATGATTTGCAGCTCAAAAAAAGATTCCTCTGTTAACATGTTAAATGCACTCCAGCAATTAAGAGAAGAATTAGAAAAAAAGGACAACAGTATGATAGAAACAATTAATGCACTA
>PVHY01005972.1:0-78254 GCA_004024945.1 Uropsilus gracilis
CTCCCCCACCTACCTTACTTGGACAGCAGCTTCCAGGAACACAAGTCAACCGTAGGACAACTTCAAGTAATAACGTTTGACTGTGGTTCCTGGAAGCCGGCGGTGCGGGTATGGAAACGCAGAGCCCAGGGCCAGGCAGGCAGGGCTGCACAGGGCGCCTTTGTCTCTGCAGGGCTTCTTCTGCTAGCTGCTTTCTGATCAGGCAGCTTTGCTGCTGAAATCAGATCCCTAAACTGGAAGGGGTCTTGCTGAATATCTCACTTATTTCTTGGTGGTATAAAAAAGCGGAGGAGAGCCAGAAAGTGCAGGACTTCCCATAGGATCACATGGACATGGCTAGTGGACATGGCACATAGACATGGCTAAGTGGAGGCGGGGTGAGGCTGTCTCCAGAGCTCCCGGCTGCTTCTCAACCCTTTCTGGCACCCCACCTTGAGAAGCCTAGGTCACAGGCCGGGAGAACACTCTTCCTTCTCCTAGATGTCAAGTAACTTCTCAGTGTGCAAAACACCAACAGTGACACCAGCGATACCAGTTTGCTGACTGTGTCCAAATGCTTGGCTTGGAGGACCTCACTTAATCCTCAAACCAGTGGTGAGGAAGGTGCTACTCTTGCTTTTGTGGGTACAGCCCCGGCTGATCCTTGGGACTCCCTCTTTCTGCAAGAACAGAGTTCCCTTGTGGCTGCTCCTGCCCTGACACCCACGAGCCCATGATTCAGTGACCAGTGGGGAGGATTTCCAGCCAGGGGACAAGCCCTGAGGTGAACAAGGCTTATTCCATGATCCATGAAGTTCCTTTGTCTGAAGTGCATCCATCCCCTCGTGCTGGTTTGGGGAGAAGAACTGGGTGAGGGGCCACCAAGAAAGGTCACCCAGCTGTTGACAGGACCCTTGGTCATGTGGGCTGGGATAGCCCCTCATCCAGTAGTTCCTGGATATTTCTCCCTCAACCCTTAACAGAAATGGAAAGACTCTCCTGCCTGCCCTTTTCCTGGCTGGGCAGTGAGGTGCTGTTGAGGGCGCACAGCCTTGGCTAACAGACCTGGGGTGGAAGGCACGCTCGACGGCTTCCTGGTGGTGTGACCCTGAACAAGCCCCTCAGAGCTGCTGTCACCACATCTGCAGAAAGAAACGAAAGCCCAAGCCCAGGCTACCTCATGGTGTTGTGAACTGGTCCAGCGCAGATGGGAAAGCTGAACTTTCAACTTCTTCACCTTGACCACAACCGAGTGACTGTGGGGCTGCTGTGAGTAAGCCCTCGAGGGTCAGGCTAGGATTTGGAGAACCTGGTAGAAGTTACTCCCTCTCCTTTCTGTGTCCATCCCCCAACATGGGGCCCTACCCTTGGCAGACTCTAGATTTGGAAGTGATCAAGGCTGGGAAGACATGCTTGTGTGCTTGACTTCAGCAACTCCCCCTCAGGCCCTGCCCGTGCTTGGACTCTGGGCTTCGTTTTCTGTATTTCCCCAGCATCGTTGAGGCATTTTTGACAAGTGAAATGCTGTATATTGAAAATATACAGATATCTTTTATACAAATGATGCCTTGATGTGTGTGTACATTGTGGAAGGATCCCCCGTGAGTGAGATTTAATTTTCTGTGACTGAATGATTTCCTTGGAGGTCCCACCAGGGCTCAAGGCTTTCGAATCCTGACCAGTGGGAAAGGAGAAAAGAAACAGGCAAAAACAATTCCAGAGACTCAGCCTGAATCACCTTTCCTGGGAGACTTCTCAGCTCCATCTTTCCCCCACCAAGTAGGAGCTGGCTAGACTTGGGGTTGAGACAGGGATGTGATCCTCCCTTCTCCCAGCAGACTCCACCATCTGTCAGCCACTCTTGAGCCCCTGGACCTTGGGTGCCCTGAATCGAAAGTCTCCGAAAGGCCTCAAGGTCTGGTGGTGTTGAGCTCACTCTGAACTCTCAGCAAAGACTTGGGCTGAGCCCATCTTGGCTAAGAGACTCTATATCTGCCTTGGACACAAGACAGACCAAAGAGTAAAGGAGGTTTGTTCTGAAGCAGAGACCAGAAGTAGGCGCACAGAGAGCTCTTTGGTTTGGACCTGAAGCTTTTAAAGATTTATTTTCTTTAAATATCCTGCTGCAGGAAAGAGAAGCCACAAACCAAACATTCCTGACACATGAATTTCAGGTGACTTTAAAGGAGCAATTTGTTTGGTTTGTATCCCACCCTGTTTCTGCACAGTGGGGCCCTGAGCACTCATCCTAGGGGCTGGCGGCAGCCCACGCCTTCCCAGGCTCACCCATGCCGTCTCCTGGGGAGGTTTCCTCAGCAGCGGATCCAGCCTACAGGCCTCCGGAGAGCTGGATCTGGAGGACGGCCTGAGCAATTTTCCTCCATGCTCAGTGTCTTGGGCTCTGTTGACCAACAGCCTCGTTTTTGAAAACTCTCTTACCTTGACCTCAAAGATCAGACACGCTCCTTCCTCCCCTGGGACTCCCACTTGCCTGTCTCTGACTCTTCCACCTTCAGGTCCTGTATCTGGACTGAGTCCCGCTCTGGGAAGACTCGCTCGTGTGCTTGACTTCTGCAACTCCCCCTCAGGCCCTGCCCGTGCTTGGACTCTGGCTTCGTTTTCTTTATTTCCCCAGCATCGTTGAGGCATTTTTGACAAGTAAAATGTAACATATTGGAAATATACAGATATCTTTTATACAAATGATGCCCTGATGTGTGTGTACATTGGAAAGGATCCCCCGGTGAGTGAGATTTAATTTTCTATGATTGAATGATTTCCTTGGCCGTCCCACCAGAGACTGAAGGCTTTCGAATCCTGGCACCAGTGGGAAAGGAGAAAAGAAACAGGCAAAAACACCATCGCTAAAGAGGAGTACTTGTTAGTGGGAGGAGCTCAGAGTAGGGCTCCACGACCTGGGCCCAGGGAGAGGGAGTCTGGGGGGTTTCGGACAATCTCAAGCCCAGTCTGAGGGGGCTCCCCAAGCTGGCCTCAGCTGAGAGAGGAACAGGAATTACAGGGACCCTCTGAGCTGCCCTCCTTGTTTCCTGGGTCTGCTGTGGGGGCCATGGGGCACTGGGCGGGCATGGGAGGGAGAGCACTGGGTGAAGGGACATGTGCACTGGGGAACAAACCAAGGGTTATGGCTGTTGTCCAAGGAGGAACGGATAAAAAGACTGAGCCCCATAGTGAGAATGGAATTCCTGCCTTCACCCAGCTAGTCAACAACCCCCAAATAACCATTATGTGGCCAGGAGGTGCTGAAAGTAAATTTTACACGAGTGCAATAAAATGTTAATTCAAATTATATATATTTAAAAAAGACAATCATGGTAGATGAGCAGGTGTTTCATAATTAGGGGGATTCTGGCTGCTGTTCTGGGGAAGAGGACACTTGATTTCTAGGCCCAGTTCTTTGCCTGGCTGCGCCACTAGGAAAACCCCTGCCTATCTCCAGGCCTATTTCCACATCTGTGAAATGACCATGTGGAACCAGAAAATCTATGGTTCTTTTCAGCTGGGATGTCAACTGAGAGCCTTCAGGACCAAGGAATGGTGGGCAGTCTTGCTGATATGGCTGGGCCGCTTTCCTCGCCCAGGGGAGCCTTATTCACTCCATTGCAGGCCTCTCCCCTGAAGGGCTCTGCTAACGGGAGGGAGTGGCCGCCTCCAGCCTGACCAGTTGTCAAGGCTCTGATCTCAAATTAGACTCATGCTTCTCATTTCTCCACACCAGTTTTGAGTAATGAAAGGCCGCCTCTGCCCTTCAGCTACAGCCTCTTGACTGGGAACAAAGGGTGCTCTGACAGAGTTGTTGCCCCCACTGTCTCGTGGTCTTGGGCCTCTGTAGGGAAGTGAGGGAAAAACCAGGTAGGGAAGTAACCCTATTACTTGCTGTGCTATGTGTGAGTTATTCTCCTTCATTTCCACAGCTTCGCTGGTTGGGAGTTTGATTGTCGCCTTCATCTCCCAGAGATGCAGACAGGGCCCAGAGAGAAGTCGTGTGGCACAGCTGGTAAGGGGCAGCTTCAGCCATTTCAGCACCAGAGCTGAAGGAGGCCAGGGCCCTGAGCTGCTCTTCTGAAGGTCAAAGGGGATTTCCAGCTGTTGTCAGGCCCCACCCAGCCCCCATGACTGGGATTTTTTGGTAGCCATGGCTTAAACTCATTTCTGATTCTGCTCATTGGAAACACATTTTTCATCCCTAGAAAATCTCACTGGCAAAATTGCTTCCCCCCCTGTTCCTTCTGGGCCTGAATCACCTCAGCCGTCTCTCCTCAGCAGTCAGTAGATCCCCTGTCATCTCCCTGGAGACGCTGGAACTCTTGCTCCTTGGGAAGCCTTGTCCCCACTTTTTAAAGTTAAGGTAATATTGGTTTATGATGAAGTATTGGTTTAAAAGGTGCACACTTTTTATTTTGACCGCGATTTAGGCTCCTTCATGAGCACCACCAAAACTCAGGTGGGGCAATGTAGGGTAAGTGAGTTGGTCTGGCTTTTTCTTCTATTGACCTCTATGACCAGCCCCTGTGGTATTGTGCTTGCCCCATGATTGTCCATGCCTGAGCCCAGTAGGTGTGCACACTGGGGAGGAGAGCACAAGGAGAGAGTTTGGGGAGGAGAGAAGAGCGCACTAGAGAACTTGAGAGTGAAAAAGAGGCTGGGAAAAGAGTGTGAAGATTCTTGGGAGGACTGGGGGCCCATCTGCCTCCTAGCCCCACCCCACCCTACCTGGTGTGTCTATTATTGCTGGAACCAAAAGAGAACCTACCCAGATTTAGGATGCCTGCACTACAACACTGCGTCAAAACAGGAGACACAGGCCACAGGAGAACATCTCAGTGTACACCTCTTCTGCTGTTTCTCTCATGCAGAAAAGGCTCTTGGGAGCCTGCTTCTCCCTTTCACGACTTCTCTATTAATACACAGTTTATTGTGCTATGTCCCCGGCCTCCCCCTGGGTGCTACCCACCCATGCCAGCACCCCTCTTCTTTAAGTTCTATAATAGGCAACAAAGGGAAATTATGTTGATTCTTCTGCTTGACCTTGGATTTTCAGGTAATCATTTCAGAAAAATAAAATGCAATTATCAAAAACTATTACCTTTCTCTTTTGGCTACTGGCATGACAGTAAAACATTTCTAATGTTTGTTGCACATGCTCAAAAATTCTGGAGTGTTATGAACTTGGACTAGTCTGAGTGACTACATACCTTAATATGGTCACTGGAAAAATGTCTTTTGGCTCCATTTTGGAAATAATTTAGGTGGAAGTTGGGGACTACCTGTAATTCTTAAAGTCAAAACTGCTGCATCTGGGGTGGGAGCCTTAACTTGCTTGTTTGACAACCAGCCCCTGCATTGGACTCTTCTGAGGATTAAATTGAGGTGGGCTCAGGGACTGTGCTTCCTTAGCAGGTGCTCAGTAAATACCCCCCACACAACACCCCACATCCTGTGTCTTAGCCTCTCCTAACCCCAGTTTCCGCACCCCTGATCTGGAGTAACTGTCCTGGAGTGCCCCTGCCTGCTTCCTAGAGAGGTTGTAAGGAACCAGGCGAGAGCCAGAAGTGCTTTCTTTGCTGAAGGCATAGAACACAGTGAAGGGATGGAAGCCCTGCTTTGCAACTTAGTTGACTTAGTGAAGACATGAAACTTAAGTCTCCAAAGTTGAAATCCTCAGCAGGACAGGTGGCCCCCACCCACGCAGCTCTGGAGGCCTGAGCTGTGATGGCGGTGAATCTGCCTCCCTGCACACTGGCTCAGCTCCCCAGTGCTAGTCCTCCGGCACAGTCTGGCGGTCTACACTGTGACAGTGGCATGACGGGGGCCCTCAGGATTAGCTGACATCTCACAGTGAAGTAAAAGGGAAGGAAGGCCCTGGTCCTAGCTGTCGGGGTGGCTCCTGATTTCTCCAGGTAGAGGTTTCTCTGCAACAGCAGCAGGAGCCAGGGTTGCCCACCCATCTTGGACAGATGCAGGCTTGGAGCTGCCCATCTGTGACTGCAGAGGCTCCCAAAGCCACTTCAACCACCTGCAGGTCCTTCTTTAGAGGACTTGATATAAAAATAGCTCAACATTTATGATAATGACTGTTGGCAAACAATATTGCTGGCTCAAAAGAGGCCTGGCCTGAAAAGTCAAAGGATCTGGAGACAGGAGTTTTAAAAACCAGGTAAGTTCCGAGGAGTGCGAGGGGCTGTTTATTTTCATCTAGCTCATGGGCTCTGTTCTTTTGCAAAGTATTTTGTACAAAATAAAATGATTTAAAGTTGACTTAGTGACAAATACCAAGTGAAAAACAGATCAGGCGATGTGCAAATATGCTAAGACTTGTGACCGGAAGTTGAATGACTGAAGTTTGGGAAATGCTGTTCTCCCATTTAATGTTCCCAACGATCTAAAGGAAAACAATTACCCTGTTACGCAGGCAAGGCTGAAGCTGACTCAGAGGGAGAGGTGAGGTGAGTTGCCCAAGGTCACTCAGTGAGTGGGTGAAGGAGCTGATCAGTGACAATCGCCCATCTTCTTGGTGGTGGTGGGGCCTGGCCAGGGCCACTGAGCCAGGTGACTGTGGGCCCTGGAGGTTGGGTCAGCACTCGCCTCTCTCACAGGTGATCTGTGCCAGGCAGGGTCCCCCCCAGAAATGACTGCATCAGACTGGCTGATGTTATACTTGTGGTAGGACAGCTGTGAGAACTGATCTGGGACTGACGAAGGAGAGCATGGGGAGAAGGAGGCCAGATGGATAAAGGCAGCCAGAGGCCTGCCAGTCTACATGCCCCAGGGAAGAAGAAGTAAACCCACATTGGCCTGGCTTAGAACTGTTCTCCAGCTAGTCTCAAACACCCAGCCTGATGGTAGATGGCAAGGGTTTGAGTTAAAGAAAAGTTAAACTCCACAAAGGTATTCACGCCATCCACCCAGATACACGGGCGCTGTCTTTGCCATTCTCTCCAACCACCTACCCATACACCCACACCCACACTACTAGGGTATGTTTTTCACCTTTGGAATGATCTATTGTTGACTTGACCCTCTGCTTTTGTTTTCCTGACACCATGAAGTAGAATAACTGCTTCACAGCTGCAGTTAAAGACCACGTGATGGCTAGTACAAACACAACCAGCAAACAAACAATGAATGTAGGTGACGAGCCAGCTTGATGCAAGGTATAGGTTTGTTGGGTGAAAAGGAAAGTGCGAGGGAGGTGAACGAGACCTCAAGGAACCCTGGGGTCAGAGAGGGAGGGAGATTGCTTGAGGGATTCTTTTTTTTAAGAGACTAGGTCTTTCTATGTTGCCCGGGGAACCGCAGACTCTTGTTGACCAGGGTACCCTGAACTTAAGCGATCCCCAGCCTCAGCCCCCCAGGTAGCTGGTGCACGCCACCACACCCAGTTATTTTTTTGAGACTAGGTCTTGCTATGTTGCCCCGGGCAGGTCTCCAACCTGGGAATCAAGCGATTCCCAGTCTCAGCCTCCCGTCCTAGGCTGGGACTAAAGGCATGTGCCCCGTGCCTGGCTCTGCTTGACGGATTTTAAATGGACAAACTGCAGAAGACCTCAGTAGTGCTTGAAGACCACCAGCCACAGAAGGTGGTCATAGCAAAGCAAAGTGCTGATGGTTTCCCACAGGTTGAAGCCCACTTTCCAGTGGATAGGGTGTTAGGGAGAGTGTCCTCTTCCCAGGGGACTGGTGGGCAACAGAAGAAAATGTAGTTTCATTGTGTTGTGTGAGGCTTATGGCACAAGTTACGGAACAGGAGCCCCCATGAGTCCAGGGAGGGGTGGGAGTAATTTTGCTATACACAGATGAGGAAACTGAGACTCAGCAAAGTGGAGCAAACTGCCCAGATCACTAAGGCTGGTGTTAAGAAGAGCATCCCAGTCATGTAGGGAGGCTGAGCCAAAGCTTGGCCTGGGGTAGAGAGGGCACAGATCACTCCTGCGGGCATATGGGACAGGAATAAATAAAGGAAGGGAAGAGTAAGGTAAGGACTCTGCCCCAGAGAGCAGGTGCAGGAAAGCCTGGGAAGCTCACGCCAGAGGGTCAGGGGAGAAGAGGAGGGCAGAGAGGAGGATGAGCAGACCGCTCATGGGGGGCACACTTGGTGTTGAGTGTGGAAGGTGCCACAGATGGTTACAGTTGCTTAAGAGTTTAAGATTTCTGGCAGTGGGTAAAAGAAACCCCAAGAACTTTCAATTCCAGAACTGGCTTTCTGTTTCAGAGATTACTCAACTGTCTTTATTTTTATCTTAAAAAATAGTTTTTAAAAGTCAGTGCTATTGTTTTTAACACTGTGAGGCTAAGATGGGGAGGCAGCAGCAGTTACCATAGCCTGTCCTTGCGGTTCTGTGGGATGCCCACTCAGCACCACCGCTGTTGGCTCATAGACTTGTAAGCTCCTTCCAGGCTCCTACCACAACCACCTGCATATCATAACTGGGCAAGCTGAGGCACCAACAGTCAGGTACCTCACTCAAGGTCACTCAGCAGAGAAGTGGCAAAACTAAAATTGGAGCCAGATGGTTGCTTACTCTGGGACATGGGGTGGGGGTCTCTCTCCAGGCTTCTAGACTCACTGTGTAGAATGCTTATCTCACAAAGAAGTTTTTGGCTATAGGATGCTGTCTTTCCAGGACCCCATGACTTAGGAACTATTCTTACTTTGAAGTAAAAACTTTTATTCTTTGTTTAAAAAAAGTAAAACACATTTTAAAAAATGTATTTTATGCATACAACCTCTGTCTTATTTGTATAGTTATGACCCATCATTTTTCCCATTCTGCCCTGCCCCCCTCAGGTGGCTCCCACCTCCCTTTCCTTGCAAGTCATTGATTGGTGTTTGGCCCATTGTTCTCTTTCTTTTCTGGTGTAACATCCTTTTTCTTTTCTTTTTTCTTCTTCTTCGATTTCCAGGGGTGGCTTTATAGCAGGTAACTAGTCCAAGCATGTCTGAAACCACTTGCCATTGGGTTTGTGGAGCTGCTATCTTGGCTCTTGATTGTGGTACTTCCTTTGATGGTGGTGATTGTTTCCTTTTCTCCAGACTTGTGTGATTACAGGGTTCCATGTCTCCTTATTCATGTTGGCTGTCTCCTCTGTTCCAATATTTGTTCCATTTGCTGCTTCCAGACCTTACCGTTTGGCATCTGGGATTGGGCTCACAACTCCCAGCCATTTGCGGTAGAGTTTCCCTAGTCGGGACAAACTGGTGGGTGGATGGTCCATCTCCTCTCTTTTCTCCTGGTTTGCAGTTCTGAGTGGGGCCACAGCCATCTCTGTGGCTTTTCTCACCCTTTGTGGTAAGGGGTTGCTTCCCTGGTATTGACATGTCACTGCATCAGGGGTTTGGTTGCCTGGTCCATGAAACACTGTAGGTGTAGCTCTGTGGTAGCTTGTCTTTTAGTTGAATCTGCAGTTTTGTCTCTTATGGTTCCAATCATGTTCTGTTTGGGTCTCACCCAGGTGACTGATATGTCTCATATGTATGCATCAGGATTGCTTTTCTTCTTGTTCCTACGAAAGTCTGTTAGAGGTTGACTGAACCAGAGGGGGGACTGCACCCTCACCCACCCGCATTCTGGCAGGGGTACCATCTCCATCCCCGGACACCAGAGGGACTGAGATTGGCTCCCTGGCCTGCTTCCCCCAAGTCCCTGGTTCCTAGAGTTATGGCTACGCCTGCCTACCAGCATCCTTAGCTGCAGCTGAAACCTCAGTGTCTGGGATCTGAAGCATGTTTATTTTGGAATAATTCTATGTATAGAAAAACACAAAGAGAAAAATGAAAGTCCCTGTAAGCCCACAGTGCCGAATTAACTTCTGTTAATGCTTTGGAAACATCCTTCCAGTCTTTTGTCTGTCAACAGGATTACATAACAAAAATTACCATCACACTGTTTTGTGATTTTTTTAATAGCTTCATGAACATTTTTTTAATAGCTTCATGACATATCGAAGGTTTTGACCACATGCTTACCTCTGTAACAACCATCGTAGTCACTTGTCATCCCCAAATGTTTCCTCAACCTCCTTTCATCTCCTTCCCTCCCAGCCTGACATCCTGGAACTCGTGATTCTGGCCAGTGTCACAGGCCTGGGTGGCAAGTGCCTGGCCGGGGGGCCTTGCTTAAAGTAAACCCTCTCATGTTGTGCTTCAAGGAGTAAGAACAACACTATCTTCGATAGGGCAAAGGGTGCTTCTGATTTAATCAGCTTCCTCCCACAGTCTTATGAGCCATCCCCTTGTCTGCTCTCTACCTCCCTTGAGCTCTCAGCCCTCCACCTCCAACCAGTCCTCTACCCTCCTCCTCCTCTCAGACCTAACTCCTGCATCTGAATCTTCCAGTTTCTTGAAAGTGACCCACCATGCTGCCTCTGGTCTACAGGTGGCCTGGCATGTCATTAGCTCTCGCTGCCTCTCCAGTGGTGCCGGAGCTGGTGTGGAGTCAGCAGTATGTGTGTGGGGAGGGGTGGAGGTGAAGTTGTGGGCAGAGAATGGCTGGGAGGGTGCAGCAGACTGTCTGTGAAGTCCCCACACTTGGGTTTTGCTGCATTTGACAGATACCTTTCTGAATCTCATTACTCATACACTTTGTTGAGTGAATTGAGAGCAGAATTTCCCGAGTGTAACTTAATCTTTTCTCTATGACTCAAGCTGGTATTTAGAACCTTGCTGGCTAATGGAAGGTTGCAGATGGAGTGTGGGGCGTGGGTGGAGGGGACATTAGCCCAGCAGTTTTACTTGCGGGTGCTTTCTTGCAAAGGCCACAAATGGCCTCCAGGCGCAGAAGGGAGTGTTGGTTGTGTTTCTGCCTGGCCCACTGGCCACCTAAAATGTATTCACTTAGTGAATCAGGGGGTTAAACACCCTTCTCGAAAAATGCCTCTCATCTCCATCAACCACCATTACAGACACCCACATTTGTACATTGTATTACAGTTCGCAGAGACCTTTCACACACATTTTCTCTTTGAGCTTTGAGGCAACCCTGGGAGAAAAGCAGGGAGGTGCTCATATCCACTTTAGATCCCTGCTACACAGCACTCTAAAAATCAATTCCAGGTCCATTAATGATGTGAGTGGCAGAATTTAAACCCTGAGGAAGGGAGGACAGGAGATTCTTTATGACCTTGAGATACAAAGAATTTCTTGAAAGCACTATTAAGAAAAAGATGGATAAATTCTACATTAAAATGAAAAGCAGGCTATGAAGTGTCTATGTAGAGAAATCGTAACAAGTATACCCCTGTGCTGGGGGATGTCAGTGGTGGGGCTGGTGTGTATTTGGAGACAGAGGGTACATGGAATTCCCTGTTCTGCTTGCTTTGTAATTTTGTCATCATCTGAATTGAAATGGTCCCTAAAAATTAAAGTCTATCTAAAAGTGGGGGGAAAGTCTGTGCATCAAAGGATATGTGCAAAGTAAAAGACATTGGCAACACATTATGAGCAAGGATTAGAGTCCGCAGTACATAAAGAATTCTTAGAAATAAATAAGGAAACTAGAAAAGGAAAATGCAGCCAGGTGTTTTGCAGAAGAAAAAACATATGTCACTGGCAAACATATAAAAAGGTACTTGCCTTCATTAGAACCAAGAAAATACCAATCGAAGATCATGGAAATACTGTGTAATACCCACCAGACAGCAGAGGGGGTGGCCCTTGGGCGCCCCTGCTCTCCTGTGACAGGGTTGTCATTTGTGCTTACCCTCTAGACCCAAGGGCTGCTTCACTTCCCTGTCAGCACGCTGGCCAGGAAACCTCTGCCATGTTATGAACCAGTCACAGAACTTTCCCTGGTGAAACCGGTAAGTCGTGGTCTGTCACATGATGGAACATGACAGAGAAAAGGAACAAATCTCAGCTTCATTTGTCAGTGGGTGAATTTCAAGAATGTAAGAGTCATTCCGGAGGCTGTCAGTTGCACAGATTGACCAGCTTAAGCAAAGAAAATACATTTTCTCACGGTTCTAGAGATTAGAAGTACAAGGCTAAGCATGGGTAGGGCTACCTTCCCTCAGAAGGCCGCAGGGGAAGCTCTGTTACCCATGGCCTCTCTCTGAGCTTCTGGCAGTTCCCAATTTCAGGCACATAACCCCGTGTCCTTGTGGTGCGCTTGGCTACCTCCCTGTCCAGATTTTCGTTTCTAAGAGAGCAGCAGCCATTTGGACTGGGGCTCACCCTCATAACCTGCAGCTTGGCTACCTCTGTGAAGACCCTGTCTCTGAAAATTGTCACCTTCTGAAATACTGGGGTTAGGACTTGCAACCTCATCTTTCTTTGGGGGGAGGGGAGGACACGCAACTCAATCTCTAACAATTTTAAGTGACAGTACATATGAGAAACAATTTATATAAAGTTTAGGGGTACATGAATACTTAATTAATGAAAAAGAAAGAAGAAAAACACTAACTTGGGAATAGTGGTTACTCTTGGGTGGAGGGGAGAGAAGGGTGTTCCATGCCTTGGTGTCCTTTTATTTCTGAAGCTGTCTGGTAGGAAGGTGCATGGGTTTGTTTTAAAATTCTTTATAACCTATTTGTTATTTTTAATTTAAGAAGTGACTCACGGTGCAAACTTTTCAAAGAATCAGAAAAAGGTAGTTGGAGGCAACAGCACTTAAGAGAAGTTTTTGACACACAGGGAAGAGGGAAATGGGGTAACTAACAGCTGGGGATGGGGGAAACATTCCCATTTCACGTGTGAAGAGTGGTGGAGGGACTTGCCAAGCCTCCCACTGCTAGGCTTGCTCCCCTGGGAATGGCCTGCAGACCCACTCTGCCCCTGCCCAGCACATTGCCATTTCGGCTGCATGGTCATCATCAGGCCTTGGAAACGAGTGCTCAGGTTGCTTCCCTCACTCCTGTGAGAACTCTGGGATTCGAAGATGTGGGAACTAGAGGGGACCACACCATTACCCTGACTACCCTCTTGAATTTTTCTTTTTTTTGTGATATGAAGCCGTTTTCCAGGTTGGGTAGGATCATGTTTGCTTTTTTTATTATGTATGCTAAGGTGTGTTCAGAGTCCTCTTGGTTAATGAGAACCCTGCAAACCCTGGGAGATCAATCTGGACTGAAATCCTAACTGCCATTTGTTATTACTTGAATCTTTGATCAAGTTCTTGACCTTTTCTGAGTCTTATCTGCAAGTGGGGGGTAATGCCTTTCTACCAGAGAGGTATTAAGGACTGAGGGAAATCAGTTGTGTACCCAGCACAGTCCTGGCACACACCAGGTGCCCAGCAAAGGAAGAAAGTCCTCCTCATTCCATTTCTTGCATAGTGCAAGTGTGGGTCTTCACTGCCTCACTGGCCAAGTGCAGACACCTTCCACCCCCAACACACACAGTACCTGTTCTCTTGGGGGAATGCCTGTGCTTTCAATCTCAGACCTGGTTTTCTGAGTCTCCTATTGGTCTTAACGATTGTCCTGGAAAGAGCTTTACTGGCTCCTCCTGAGTGCCAAGGTGTGGTTATGGGCAGTTGTCACTCAGACTGAGTTAAAAGATGGCCCTGATTGACCCCACAGCTGTTCTGGAACTTGGCATTTGGTTCAGTGAGCTAGAGAATTTGCTCTGGACTTGATCCCAACCCTCCTTGCACTGATAGATCAAGTTCAGTTTACCTCAGTCTGTCCACTAAAAAAAGAACCCGGTGGAGATTCTGGACTTTTTCTAAGATGTTATTTAAATCAATAAAGTTGCTCCATAGAAACAAAGCTTGAATTCCAGAGTACCTAGCTCTCCAGCACGTGTGGGAGTCGGTCCAGCAGAAGTCAAGGAGAGTGTCTGGGGCCTCGGGAACCCTGGAGGGGACAGTGCATGGGAGGGCCAAGTCCTGTGAACAGGACAGAGGCGTCAGGGGAGGGCCTGTTTGCTGTGTCACCCTGGTCTCAAAATAGTCAACCTTTGATTCAGTAGCTTCACTCTTGGGAAATTATTCTAAGAAAATGAAATATATAGATAACAGTGTGTACATAATGGATGTACATCACAATATTGTTTAAAATATTGAAAAATCTAAATATTCGGGAAAAGGCTATCTGAACAAATGATGTTGTATCCATATGATCAAAATACCAGAAAGTCACTAAAAATCATGTTGTAGGAGTCCTTATGTAGGATTTTGGAAATACTAATAATATACACAGTGAAAAGGTAGTTCAGTATATATAATTGCATCTATTGAATGATACAAATGAAAGATGGATAGGTGTTCAAAATACAGAAGAAATATGTTAACAACAATTGTCTCTGGGTAATGTATTACATTTTTACCTCTTTAGATTTTTCTAGCAGTTCAAGATTTTTATAACTATTTCTTTTATATGTAGAAAAACTATTAAAATAATGCAATTTTTATTTTTAATAGCAGTGAAATGTAAAGTAGTGGTAAATACTTATAATAGTGATAAAGTACATCTTAAAATTTATCATCTTAAGCACTCTTAAGTGCACAGCACAGAACAACAGTGTACATTAGTGTTACAATCAATCTCCAGAGCCCTTCATCTTGCAAAACTGAAATTCTGTACTGACTGAACAAGATTTCTTTATTCCTACCCTTCAACTTTCTGTCTCTATTGTTTGAATATTGTAGGTACCGCATATAATTGGGATTACACAGTGGTGTGTGTGTGTGTGTGTGTGGGTGTGTGTGTGTGTGACTGGTTTATCCCACTTAGCACAATGTCCTCAAAGTTCATCCATGTTGGGCATGGAACATGTAATGTGTACTAAATATAGCAGAATGTACACGTAGTATGAGAATTTCCTTCCTTTTTAAGTCTGAATGATCCATTTTATGTAACCCCACATCTTGTTTATCCATACATCTGTTGATGGACACTTGGGTTCCTTCTACATTTTGGCAATTATTATGAATAATGCTGATATGAACATAAGTTTATAATTATCTCTTCAAAACCCTACTTTCAATTATTTTGGGTATACATCCAGAATTGGAATTAGTGGGTCAAATGGTAATTCCAGTTTTGATTTTTTGAGGAGCCACCATGTGTTTTCCATAGCAGTTGTCATTCTACATGTCACCAATAGTGTGCAAAACTCCAGCTTTCTGGGTGCTGGCCAATGTTAAACACACATATACACACACAGTAGTAACCAAAGATGTATACGCTGTTATATAATATATAATGCATATACAGTTTTATATAATGGTAACCAAAGTCATTTTGTTTAATTATTTAATTAATTTTTATGCTCGTTGGGTAGATTCCTAGGAATAAAGTAACTGGGAATGCACTTACAATTTCTTTTTGGTTCCCTAAGACTTTTTTTTCTCTTTTAAAAAAAATTTTTATGTAATTGCACATGTGTATAATTTAACATCATTTTATGCCCTGAGGTTCTCCCATCACCTTGTCACTCATGCACATCATCTTAATCTCCAAAGTCATTTTAAAAACAGAGCAGCAGGCTTAGCTGATGCTTTGCCCCACCTTCTGAGTACAGATGCTGATTCCAGAGCCCAATGCAAAGATAGCTCTGGAGGATTAGTATTAAGTCCCAGCCTTCTTGGAAACTCTGAATGGAGGGGACCATCCTGGCTGTGATCCTGAACCCCACTGGAGAGACCCGCCCAATGCCTTCACTCATTTCACTCGAGGGCATTGGGGAAGGCCTCATGCCAGAGCTGTAGCCAGGGGCTGTCAAGAGGTGTATTCAGCCTGGCTGGGCAGGTAGCCAGGAGAATCATGGCACACTATGGTTTCCTTGCTCTGGCATCATGGCCAGGAATCCCATCCCTGCCTGGTCTTATGTCTTTCTGGCCTAGTTTCAGGAGCTGAAGCAGAAGGAGTTACGCTTCAGTCAAGGAGGGCAAACACATGTCATTCGCAGCAACCTGGATGGAACTAGAAAGACTCATATTAGCAGAAATAAGTCAAAAAGAAAAAGAGAAGTACAGGATGGTCTCACTTATATGATGGAGATAGGGAAAAACAAACAAACGAAAAGAAAGAATAAAAGTAACCAATGGGACTGAACCATGGAGCGAGAGAGGAGGAGGGGGAAGAAGGCAGGGGAGGTGAAGACCAAAAAGATCAGGATGGTTAACAAATGTTAGAGAAGTGGGAAAGCCCCGGGGTACACAATAATGGAATAATGTAATATAAATAAATATACATATATATGCAAATTTTAAAAATTTAAATTAAGTTTAAAAAAAGGAAAAAAAAAAAAAAGGACAGGGTTATTAGGGAATGGAGAAAGAAAAAGAGAGCCATCTGCGGAGTGCCAGGCAGGCAGGAGAGCTGCTTCTCCCCAGCATGGAAATTGTACTGATTGCTTTTTTTCTTAATTAATTAATTTTTTTATATATGTGTCTCGCATCTTTGTATTCCCTGGGGACCACACACCACCTTCCCTCCCTGACCACTCCCTCCCATCTCCACCCCTCCTCACCCCCCCACATACTGATCCCTTTTATGGAATTTTCATGTACATGTCTATGGCCTAAATTGTCAAACGGAATAAATTTTATCATAATTAAAAAAAAAAAAAGGAGTGAGCCTGGGTTATCCCCAGCAGAGCTGTTCCCAAAAGGAATGCACAGAAGTGGAGGGCTTTGGTGGAGGTCTGTCCTCGGGCTCCAAGGAGGGTCAGAATCTATCATGGGCAGCAAAGATGTAGGTGGGAAGCAGCATGTCAGCCCTGAGCATCTCCAGGCAGACCTGAAGATTGGCTCCCAGATAGCGGGTACCTGGTCACACTCCATGTCACAGGACTTTCTGCATTCACTTTGAAATAACTTGAAGCAGAAGGATGGTCTAGCTGACCTCTGCAAAGACTCAGAACCCAAAGACATCACTTGATGTTCTGTTTTGGTGCTGGTGACTATCATTAAGTATTTATATAGTAGTTTATTTTACATCTTATTTATTTTTTGTCTATGGCATCTGTCTCTGAGACCAGAGTCCTTGTCCTTGACCAGAGACCAGTCCTTGGAACTTCCTTTATTTGGGACTGTTAGCAAATAATGCTCCCATCCCTTTTTCTGGTCCACAAACCTTCTGTTGGTGTCTGTGGCAAGGCCATTTTCAACTGTCCCAAGACACTTCCAGGGTAGCTTGCTCTCACACTGGGGAAGCTTCTGTTCATTCTGGTCCATGGAAACTCACAGTCAAACCCCTGGTGACTCTCATCAGACAAAAATTAATCTCCTCAGGGGGAAGTGGGGTGCTATGACACATAGTCACTAGCTTGGAAGAGGCCTGCTGATCCATCTGCCATGTGCCCCCGTCTCCTGGAAGCAGCAGATGACCACTCTCTGGAGCGCCCGACTTTTGGTTTTCCCTGTTTTGTTTTGTTTGCATTGTTTCTTTGTCTTCCACCTACAAGGAAAATATTACAGTATTCATCTTCCACTGTTTAATTTTTTTTCACTAAGCATAACACCCTTTAGGTTCACCCATGTTGTTGCAAATGGCAAGACTATCTTTTTATAGCTGTGTAGTATTCTGTTGTGTGTAAATACACATCCACTCATCTATCAATGGATATCTAGATTGTTTCTATGTCTTGGCTATTATGCATAGTGCTGCAATGAACACAGGGGTGCATTTTTCTCTTTGAATGAGTGTTTACATATTCTTTTTTTCCTCCTAGTCCCTCCCTGTGTCTGCATAGTCTTCAGTTAAATACAAGTCCCAGCATTCTGAATTATCATTGTACCTGTTTCCCTTTTCCCTGCCTTGTCTTTGAGTTATTTGCCTGCATATAGACAGTTCTGCAGTTAGACTATGATCTCTCAGTGGCCAAGAACCACCCCTCTGAGTGCCTGGCACTCACGTGGTAGGTACTCAACAAATATTCCTTGAAATCACTGCTGAAACTTCAGTTTCTTAGTAGCACAAAAAATTAAAATTTCTTCCTAATTGTAAAGACTTGGATTTTGTCAGGAAAATGTGCGAGAAGTAATGTGATATTGGTTTAAGCTATGCAAGAACTGGCCTATAGCTGAATTTCTGCCTTGCTGCATCTTTATAAAGATGCTGATAGAATCAAACACTTGCCATTTCTGGGTACCCTGCTGGGAACTCTAATCCATCAGTTATGACTTAATCTGAAAACCTCTAGAGGAGCTATAATCCCCATTTGGGATGCCAGGAGAGCCATATGGCTTGCCAAAGCCACGTACTGACAAGCATGGCATTTGAACACAGATTGGTTTGACTTCAAACTCCTTCTCCTGGGTCTTTTGATGAAGAACAGGTCACATTCAGTGACTGAGTGAAGAAGGAGTGGAACAACTTCCTTTAAAGAGCTTTCAAAGAGTATAGAGCCAAAAATGGGGGGAATATCTGGATGACAACCTATAAAATCTTGAGTCGTATGTACTCTTGCAGAGTGGGATGTGGTAGAAAGAGAGGATTCTGCAAACAGCAGCACCCATCTCTTCCCTCCACTCATGGCCTGTGTGACCTTGGTTGGCCAAGTTTTTTAATTTAACTGAAAATGTCTTATCTGCAGCATAGGAAAAATAATAACATCTGCCTCATGAAAGTTGCTCTGAAGATTAATTGGGACAATTACTGATGACGGAGACAGCTTCCCTGAGTGGGGGGCATACTTCAGTCTTGAATTTATTCACAAAAAGAAGCCTTATAGTTTCTTGGGGAATATTTTAGTTCCCTTGGAATATTAATTTAATCATTACCAAAGATGTTTACAGCTCCAGGTTTTCCCCTCTGTGACTTGATTGCCTTCCTGGTATTCAGTTCCCTTTCTTCCTTACTAACACAGGCCTGATTTTGTAACAGTGGCTTGCAAGACAAGGCCATGGTCAATTCAACCCTGCACTCTGCTTTCCCAGCATACCTTGCAGTGGGGGGTTGAGGAGGGAGAGATCTTAGAAACGGTTCTGGTCAATGGGACTTAAGTGGAAGGAGCACTCCTAGGACAGGCTACCTGGCACAGTCCTCTGCTCTTAAAAGGCTCTTGATACTTAAAACTGCAGCAACTGTATTTCCACAGGGAGCTGCAGATATGCCAGCCCTGTCTCTGCTGAGCACCAGCCCCCAGCCGCTTTCAGATATTTTCTTATGTGAGACAAAGAAACCACTATTTGTTTAAGTGCCTGCAAGTCGGGTATTTTGTTGCTCCATAGCCATATTTTTCCTCCTTGGCACTTTCTTCAGCTTTCATCCGTTGTGGGAGGCCCTCAGGCCCTGGGCAGCTGGGCACTGCAGCACTTCTCTCCTTCCTAGTCAATCCTTTTGTCAGATCTTCCTATGCTCTTGGAAACCTTGAGGGTGTATCCTTGTCTTTCTCCAACTTCCTAACAGTCTGCCCCTCTTTTCAGTTCTCATCCATTCTGACCTCTTTTGGTTAATCCCCTACCCCATCATCACCTTCTTGTCATACACACTGAGTCAATGTACACTCTCACATCATGCGCATGCATGTGCACACACACACACACACACACACACACACATGCACAAAAGTCCACACCCTCTCTCATGCCCCTTTTCTTCTGTTTTAGTCTTTCTGATATATGGAGGGCCACAGATCTGAAACCAGTGTCCTGATGATGCTTCTGCCTGGTTCTTTCTGCTCTTGTCAGAGGAACTGTTCTGAATTCAAAAATCGTTTTAGAAGCGGAAGAGGTTGCCACAGGGACTTACACCCTCACCAGCGCTCAGGAAGCCTGTCCTTTCTTCCTCCTCAGCGATGTCCAGCTGGCCTGCCCCAGGGGCTGGGCCTAAGAGGGTGTGAGAACCTCTCCAGGACTCTCATTCAACATCTGACCTTGGAGACCAGAGCTCCCAGGTCATCCTGAGGACTATTAGGGGCTGCCTTTCCAGGTCCCACCTCTTTGGAGCAGGTCTAGAGTGGCCCCGAGTAGCTGACACTTAGGTGAATCAAGTGTCTTCTCCCTCAGCTGCCCCTGCTGAGTACTGCAGTTAGCCTAACCCATGTGAGGACTCCTTGGTTCTCTACTGAAGGAGAGCCAGGGAGGCCACTGCAATGCTGGCACTGAAAAAGGTGGCTGTAAGACCTCTGGACATGTGACTCACTGAAGGGCTGGTGGAATGATCCCCTCTCCTTGGTGGGAAGCTTTCACTGTGGGAACTGCCACCCTACCTGACTGACCTCCTGACCTCATATAACCCTAGGGTTTGGGGAGAGGTTCCCTGTGTGGGCCTGCCTTGGGGATCAGTGGTTTTGGCTTCTAAAGCACACCTGGCATGCCTCCCAACCCTCAGCAGAAGGTCTAAAAGCTTTCTTGGCATCCCCGTTCGATACGCCTGCCCTCGCAGGAACCTCTCTGGTCCTGGGGTGTCTTATTGGGGGGGGGCCAGGGCCATGGATAATTGAGACTTTCTCCTGGACCCCAGGAAGCTTAAAGGCTCCCTGCGCGGACCCTTGTGGCTCAGGTGGCAGCAGTCCATGTTTTGCTGTATCAGGCCCTGCAAGGCATGACTGAGGGGTCAGGAAAGGGGCAGAGAGAGGGGGTTCCCTTTTAAAGGTTCCAGATCTGAGCCAAGGTTTTAGACTCCACTAAGGAAGCTCCAGTAATTTTTGGAAAGAGTCCTAGCTCTGGTTATCAGTTGTGCCGGGTATCAGAAGTCCTGAGTCCTATCTGGCCATGTGACCTTGAGCAAGGTGTTTTAACTCCAGACTCACAATTTCCTTCTCTGAGAAAGTGCTCTGAGAACTCCAATGACCCTGAAGGTGTTTCTGTTGCCAGTGGGGCTTCTCTTGCCCTCCTTCTCAGAGTTGGGACTCCCTCTGCTTTTGTTCTTCTGCAGGTCCTTGAAACACTTCCTTGAGGAAGACTCCTGTACACCATCTCAACAGTAATCAAACATACCAATAGCTCCATCATATATATTTTGGTGTAAACTTTTTAAAAGGGTTTTTAAAAAGTTGTTTCTTCAGCTGGGCACGGTGGCTCGTGCCTGTAAGCTTCAGCCTATGAAGCGGCTGGGGCTAGGGATCGTGGTTTGAGTCCCGCCTGGGGCCCGTAGCGAGACCTAGTTCCAAAAAAATTGCTGGGTGTGGTGGCGCGCGCCTGTCATCCCAGCTACCTGGGAAGCTGAGGCTGGGGATTTCTTGAGTCTGTGGTACCCCGGGCAACGAGAACCTGCAGTTCCACGGGCAAAAATAGTGAGACCTAGTCTCAAAAAAAAAAAAAAAAGGTTTTTCTTCAGTCACTTCACTACAAATAATTTACTGAACGTTGACTAACTGATTTTCCAGTGTCTACTAGAAATTCTTGAAAAGCAAGAAAAACTACAAAGAATTTCTAAATGTGTGACTTCTTGGGTACTGATAAGTCTTGCAAACCAGAAAGTAAATCATTAATGGCTTAAAAATGGCCATGGTGGTTGTGTTTATGGAAATCAGCAAGCACTGGAAGTCAGTGTGATACTAATTCATATCTTCCCTACTCCTTCTAATTACCCCTCAGTCACTGGAAAATTGTTTAATTTTTTCTTGTATGACTAGTACACCTGAGAGAGAAATTTTAATTGCATCTAATTCTTAGCTCTTTTAGTTCTATATCACACACATGGCTGCTGGTTACAGCACAGTTCTAGAGGATACTCTCCTGTGTTTCCATTTCTACATTTTAGGGTTGGAATGCATGTGAGAGGGAAGCAGATGGTCTCTTGATTCTAAAGACTTCCCCTCTATCTGCCCCCACTATCACAGCCTTAGAGAAGGATCCTGGAAAATACTCTTCAAATAATAATAGTGTAAGAGAACTGTGAGTCTTACTCTCCACCCACTGCCTTTTTGAACTGGGACAGCTGGAGCCAAGGAGTGGGTGGAGCAGAGACTTTAGAAAAGCAGAACCCACATACCCCTCAGCTGGCTCCTGCCAGGTGGTGCCCTGCTCCCCCCACCCCCAGAGCTGGCCAGCTCCTGTTCTCCCCAGAGCTCAGTCCCCTTGACCTAGTGGTGGGTGAACTTGGGCCATACATTTTCTCCCCACACTTTGGGCCTGTTTCCTGCATGCAGCTGCCTTGGATTCGTTCTCCTGGCAGCTTGGCTCTTGGGCCTTGATTGCTCTGCTCTGGATCCTGTCTCTTTGGCTGAACATTAGCGCACAAGGGGATGGTTGATTTCTGAGTACATATTTTAAAATCTGTGCCTCCCCTACTCCTCTTCACTTCTCTCTTCCCTTTGAACATCTCACTGATTGAAAGGCTTTGAGCACACTGGAGTTTGAGTACCAAGCACAAGGGGTAGGCACACTCCCCTAGAATGAGTAACATGGGTTTTTCCCCCAGAATAATTTGGATCCCAGGAACCCTGTGGTTTTGGCCACAGGGAACTAGCAAGGAAGTCAGAAGCATAGGACAGGCTAGCATGTGAAACAAGGGAGAACTCCCTAACTCAGACCTACCCCAAATATTTGCAAGGGAACAGATGGAGGGTCCTGGATGTCTGAAGAGAAGATTGTTAGTTTCAAATCTTCTCAGGATATGCTAATGTGTAGTCACTGATCTGGAAGCTCAGGCCCTAATTGTTCAAAGATTGGCCCTGACAGGGGCCAAGGTTCAAGAGCAATCCAGATTCAATTCCATCAAGACCAACAAATCCCTACAAGAAAGAGTGGTGTTCCCTACAGGAAATGCTCTCCCCCACGCTGGCTTCAACCCTTGTTCTTAGTGAATCTTAATTTAGATCAAGGCCTAGTCAAAAAAAGAATCTGAGCTCTTTTTATGTTTTTGTATTTGCACTGTAATCAGTTGGGTTGCCTTTATTGTTTTACTGCTACAACTTTATTCAGTAACCTTTAGCCAATTTATTGTGTTTATTTTATTTCTTTTTTTATCTTTTTCTGCTAATCGGTCCTGTTGGCAAGCATTGGTGAGGAGGGCTGGCCTAGTGGGGAGGAACTCAGGACCACAGTTGGGGCTCTTCTGGACCTTCCTGCTCCTGCAGCAGGTGGGCTGGAGGAAGTCCTTGATCTTCTGTGGGTCTGTGGGTGGCCCCACTTTCAAAGTGAACCCCCCCATGATTCTGGCCTCTCCATCTGAGGAAGTCTTTGAGGCCAGGAGCTTCCTGAAGGCTGCTTAGGACCCACTCATCAAAGCTTTCAGTCCTCAGGACCAATGAGAAATGGGGCGAGAGCAGACTCCCAACAGAGGGAAGGATGGAGCAAGTATGGCATCTGCGGTGGGGTACAGCAGATCAAAGGGACAAGCCACATTCATATATTTCAACAGGAAGTGCTCTCAAAATATGCCATGTAGTAAAAATTGCAAGTTGCCAAACCAACAAATAGTCTCACCGAAGCAATGTAATATATTTAGGTTTATATTTAAAGGTTATAAATAGGTACAGGTTTATATATAAAGAAATGGAAATATTTGTATGCAAATAAAGGAATGGAAATGTTCACACTTTTTAAAGTTCCTGCACATACACATCAAACCCAGATAGAGTAGTATCTGGGTAGGTAGTGAGGGGGACAGGATTGAAAGTGATGAACAAAGAGATTAGATTTGCCAGCAATGTTCTCATTTAAAAATTTTTTTTATTTAATTTGATTGTTTGTATACATCAGTTAATGTTCTCATTTTAAAAAGAAAATGGATTTATGTATGTAATTAAATTTATTTTTTAAATATTTATTTATTTACATAATTGTTGATCCCCTTGGATATGCCCCCCCTTCCTCCTCCCCCATCACTCCAACTTCTTTCTCGCTGCTGTTTCTTCGATCCTGTTTTAGCCCATGGGTCTCTTCCTTTTCTGAAGGATTATCCTTCAGAAAATGGACAGATTTCCTGGACAAGGATCTGCATTTCTAGGGCCCAGTAGATCATGTTGCTTAGATTTCCATTCTTGACTTTGTGATGAGCTTTCAGTCCAACTCCTTTGGAGCCTATCAGTGCTTCATCCTTCTTGTTGGTTGTCTCCTCCATTTTGGTTTTAGTTCCATTTTGCTGTTTCTTTGCCATTTTGCTGGACTCTTGCTTCGGGAGTCAGTCAGTCTTCTAGTCCTTTCAGAAGACAAGTTCCTCGGAGAGAGACATTAGTGGATGGTTAGACTGGATTGTCTCCTGTCTCCATTTGCTGTTTGCCACTCGGCCTTAGGGCTCTGCCACGATTCTGTGGCCTTTCTCCCACTGTGGTGAGGGAGGGTAACATGTTCTCGATGCAGGCTTCTCTGAGCCCTGAGTTTGACTTCCCACCACTAGTGATGGTAGGTGTAACTCTTTGCTTAGTCCTTGGTATGGTTGGTTACTCAGTACTTTATCTGTTGTTTTCCTCCATGCTCTTCATGGGTTCTGCCCAGGAGATGGGCGTTTCAGTGCTTTTTTTGTTGTGAGGACTCCGCTACGTCTAAAGTCGGTTCACGTCTAAAGTCGGTTCATTAGTGTTGTTCTTGTTCCAGATGAGGGCTGGCTAGAGTGAGAGTAAGACCAGAGAGAGGTGTGGCTACCCACTAGCCCCAACCCTTCTCTACATGCCCATGCCCCGGAAGGACTTGGGATCTTTGAGGGGTGGGTGGAAGGACCCCCCTCTTTTAGGCAGCTCCCCCCCACCATGCCCCCACCCTGATGGTACTTACCTGGGCAGGGAACCCTCCCTCAGAGCCCTCCAAGTGTTGGGTGGTGCTGGGAAGCACATAGCCATGACCTCCACCCCACTGGAGGTCCTGTACCCGTGCAGCCCTGGGAAAGGGGGGTCAGACAGACCTGGTCGGGCAGCTCCCCCCCCCCCCAGGTGGTGCCTATTTGTTTTTAATTTAAAAACTCTAAATGGAAGGCTTGGAGTCCAAAGTTATGGGTGGAAGCCCTGCTTTGCTCCTCCCTAGTACTTGATGCTGATTTGCACCACAGGTAACTACAAGCTGAAATGGGCATAATAAAAACAGTGACTCCAAAGGGCTTTCTAAAGAACTCACTGGCCTGATGAATAAAGACAAAGCTATCTGCACTAGTTAGAAGAGAGTATGTAGTGTATACTACTGAGAGAATATACTGCTGGTAAAAAGTATATACTGCTGTAACATGAACCTATCAATATATACTAGTTATAATTAGCGTTTTAAATATTTTTTAAAAAGACAAACTAAGCTGGGCACAGTGCCGTACGCCTGTTGTCCAAGCACTGGGAGGCAAGAGGCTTGGGATCGCTTGAGTTTGTGGGTTGGAGACTAAGCAGGGCAACATAGTGAGACCTGGCCTCAAAAAAAGCAACTGGGTATTGTGGCGGGATCCTGTAATCCCAGCTACCTGGGAGGCTGAGGCTGGGGATTGCTTGAGTCCGTGGTACCCTGGACCTAGTCTCAAAGTCTCAAAAAAAAAAAAAAAAAAAAAGCTAGAGTATAAAGACAAGCTCAAAATAAAATCCAAGATCTCTTCTTGGCTCTGTCCCAAGGACAGAGAAAGGGAATAATGAAGGAGCCACCTTGGATTTCCTGAGGTTAACACTGCTTCCTCTGTGCACAGGAGAGGGGAGAGAGAAACATGAACATGCAGATGTCTGCACTGTGCCTCAGGCTCTACTGGGCGCTCAGAACTCATGACACTTAGCCACTAGGTTTCTCAGTTTATAGATGCAGAGACTGAGGTTCAGTGATGTTAAGAAACTTGCCTCAGGGATGTTGAAGATCTGGACTCAGATCTAAATTCACTGATCTGTAGAGATCGTACTCCCAGTTCTAAGTACCTCTGCCCCAGAGGGAGATGCTGTCAAAATCTCTGAAAAATAGAAGGGAAGAAGGGAGCTGCCTATAGCTTGAGGTGGCAATCACAGCTCTAGACCAGGTTAGTAGATAGGTTGACTGAACCCCATGACCTCTAGATTGCAGCAAGATTTCTGACAGACAAGCTCTTCAGACAAGAGAGGGCATGAAGTAAACCTGGCAGATGGAAATTGACACCGCTGGTGTAGTGGGTTGGATTGTGTAGAGGATACATTGAAGTCCTCATCCTATGGTCCCCATGAATGTGCTCTTATTTGAAAATGTGGTCGTTGTGGTCTTATTTGAAAATGAGGTAATTTAACAGAATGAACTCATATTGGACCTAATTCCAGTGGCTGGTTGCCTTATGAGAAGAGGGAAATTTGGGCACAGAGATACAAAGAAGACATTCAGAAGCAAAAACACCATGTCGTCGTGTAAAAAATGGAGATGAGGTGAGGTAATGTAGCTCAAGTCAAGGAATATGAGGAATTGCTAGCAGATAGCAAAACTCTGGTGAGGCAAGGGGGACCTCTTCTTTAATGTCTTTGGAGGAACCCATACTAGCATGGAAGATGAAGACTTAGTTCATTTATGCTCTCCCTGTCCCTACCAAACAGTACACTTTCCATTTCCACCATAATCAAATAGGTGGAGAGATAGTATTGAAGACAGAAGATTTATATTCAAAAAAACCTCAATGAACTGCAACAAAGGAGTAAAAAAATTTTTTACAAAGGAATAAAATTTTTAATTTGAAATTTAATAAGAATGAAGTCTCTTATTTAAGGTCAAAAATGCTGACTGCCTGAATGCAGAATGAGGAACCCCAGGCTTAATGACACCTCATATCCTAGAAGGTCCTGGCAATGGTTGAATGTGAGGAAAGAACTCATTGTGGTCGCTACAAAACCCAGTGCTTTTGTACACCTGAAAGTTGCTCCTCTTACATGAAAACATTAATTCAAAAGGACACCTGTACACGCATGTTTATTGCAGCTCTGTTTACAATTCCCAAGATTTGGAAACAAGCCAAATGCCCCCAAACAGATGATTGGCTAAAAAAAATGTGGTATATATACACGATAGAATACTACGCATCAATGAAGGAGGACAAACACATGTCATTTGCAGCAACATGGATGGAACTAGAATGACTCATATTAGCAGAAATAAGCCAAAAAGAAAAAGAGAAATACAGGATGGTCTCACTAATATAATAGATATAGGGAAAAACAAACAAACGAATATGAAAAAATAAAAACAACCAATAGGACTGAACAATGGAGCGAGAGAGGAGGAGAGGGAAGGAGGCGGGGAGGTGAAGAGCACAAAAGATCAGGACGGTTAACAGGTGTTAGTGAAGTGGGAAAGCCCCAGGGTACACAATAATGCAATAATGTAATAGAAACATAAATATACATATATACACAAATTTTTTAAAATTTTTAATTAAATTAAAAAAAAGAACCATCACAGAGATAGTTGACATTCTCTGTGGATATCGCTTCTGTCCTATTCCCCATTATACATTCCCAGAAATAATAATTAGTACACTGGATCTGATGTTTGCCATGCCAGTGGTATTTGAAACTTTTAAATCACACATCAGTAAATAATATATTATTTTGCATGGTTATAATTTTGTAATTATGGTACTGTCATATGTATACCTATCTATGTAACTTGTTTTCTTCCCACAAAAAAATTTTTAAATTATTAAAAAAAAAATCTCCTAACTAGGATGTTGGAAACCATCCCCATTTGTTACTTCTATTATTGTATCCAAATTTCAAGTTGTCTTAAAGTTTTAAAACTTGATATCATATTTATATCTTGTTGTATCCTAATTTTCTTTTGTTTATATGTTCTAAGCCTGAAATAAATTGTACAGTTTAAAATTTAAAAAAAAAGGCCAGTGGGGAACTGTGAATAACTTAGCAGGAACAGTATGGACAACACCAGCCAGTCTTTCTATGTGACCAGAGCATTACAACTTGAAAGTTCTCAAATAAAGAAGAAATACTAGATGTGAAAAAAATTCTATAAAACATTTAAAAAGTAAAAAAAGAAAGAAAGAAAGAAAGTTGCTCCTTTTGCAAAGGGAATGAGACAAACATGCCATTGGTCCCTTGGCTGGTCACAGTACATCAAGAGGTTCATTCAGGTTTGAGTACATTTTAGTGCTTTGGTAATACTCAGCATGCAGGAGAGCCAGGGAAATGAGGAATCCAAAGACAGTCATGGAAATACAATCAGGGTATCTAAGGTTCTAGGAGGTGAAGGTGTGGGAGTGTGACATAATCTTTAAGTACTGAACAACTCTGGTGACCTGACTAGAAAGGATCGATTTTGCAGTCTTTTGCCAAAGATTCCTAGCTGGTGGCCCTTGCGCTGACATGGCAAGCAGCAGTCTTAGTCTTCAGGCGCAGGGGACAACTGTTGGTTTTGCAGTCTGTATAATCTTCTCCTTTTCTAATAACAGCACCCAAATATCCTTTGTGAGACCACTCTGCCTCACTTTGCCCATGGTTCCTGGGGTGGGCGTATGACTCAGGCTTACCCAATCAGAGGGCTCCACCCTTTGACCGCAGCAAGATGTTCAGGGTGACCAAGCCAGATCACGGAGTGTTTTTTCCAGGCATTGTGTTGCATCTGCTGGACAGAGAATTCCTCTTTCCACTAGGATCTCACAGTTGATAGGAGAGAAATCTGAACGTGATGGAGGTGAACTTGCCAAGGTGTGAAATGACACTGCTTGAGAATGAATTCAATAGAGGAAAGAGAACTACGAGCTATTGCTGTGCAACGAACAGTAACAGAAACTTATTTATGATGTGACCCAACACATTTTCCTTTCATGCTTTCACTAGTTTGAGTTGAGGTTTTGTCAGTTGCAATCAAGTGTACTACTACATCAGATCCACTGCAAATATAGCAAGCTCTATGAGATCATAGAGAAGGAAATGTAATGGTTTGCATCCATTGAGCACCTTTTATATGCAGAAATTGTGGTAGATTTTTATCTTAATTTTTAAGACATCTTAATTTTATATTGCACATAGTTTAATGAGTTAATAGCTTCATAAGACTTGTTATGAAAAACAACTATCTCCTGCAACTCAAATCCCATTTTCAACTCCTCAGAAGAGTAGTTTTCTAACTTTTTCAGTAGTTTTTTGTCTATTGACTTTTTGTTTTGAAGGATGAGAATTTAACTCATTTTTTGCTTTCTTTGTTACCACCACATAGCATCCTTCCTCTCAATTTAATTATTATGTTTTTCTGTTTAAATCAACATCTGTTATCTATATGTTTGATTTTGGAAATTCTACTCACAGCTCATACAGTGTAATGGAGTAGATATTACCATTCCCTGCATAGCATTTTTTTTTCCTAGATTTAACAATTACCCCAACTTTTCCCATTTGCTTAGTAGTCTATATATTTGGTGCTAATTCAACCCCAAGCCTTCTCCATGTGTGTAAATCTCTAGTCAGTAAGCTCAAACATTAAGTGTTTATATGTTACATCTTCCTAAACAGATCTGTCCCAGCCTGATGCTCAGCCTGGATGGGTCACCTCCAGGCCTTGGCCAACATATTCTGGAATCTCCTTCACCATCATCTAGAGTTCTTTTGCTCCTCCTTTTATTGAATTTCAGTTCCTGGAGCCTACATACTCTTTCTCAATTTCTTGTCTCATTTGAAATAATGTATCTTTGAGCTTCCTAAGAAAACAGGTGCACAGTAAGAAAACAGTAAAATTTTGAGATCTTCCCTGAAAAGGTTTCACATTCATGCATAATGGTAGTTGTAGGTTGAATATTCTTTTTCCTCAGGATTTCATTTTAGTTTCCAGGATAGCTGGAACGATAGTCATGAATGGTAGTCAGAATGATGCCATTCTAACTCTGAATCCTTTATATGAAACCTGCTTTCTGTTTTGTTTCATTTTTGTTCTTTCCAAGTATTGGATCATCTTGTTGTCCCCAGTAGATCTAAAGATGAATAATTTCAGTTCTCAAGGAGCTCCAAGATCAAGGAGCTTTGCTGTCTATTGCTGTGTAACAAATCTTAATGACAACGAAGCTTCTTATTTTACTTATTTTATCATTTTTTTATGCCCTCCACCAAACCACCCATGCCCACAGCCCAGCAAATCTTTTTCATCTTGTGGTTGCTGTGAGTGAGGAATCTGGGCTCACCTACGCAGTGCCTCTCACTCTGTTCTGCCTTGTTACTCACTGAACCTACCAAGCCTTTTACCACCTCTGGCTTTTGCACATTTTTATCTTTCCCTGGAATGTTCTTCAACACTCTAATCTACCTGGAATGTTGTCAACCATCTTTCAAACCTTCACCCAAAGCTTCTGCCTCTGAGAAGTCCTCCCCAACCTCCCTGTCATCTCTCACAACAAAACCTATCAAGTGAGCACTGGCATTATGATTGTTGCAAAGGCTTAACTGGGAGCTGACCTATTTTCAGCTCATTCTTGTCAGTGCACAGACTAAGGGAGAGTGCCAGGACCCTTGCAGAGTAAATCAGTTGGTCATTCCCACCATTAGCTTCTATGACCAGCACCTGTGGTGTTGTGCCCTTGCCCAGTGGGTGTATTCATGTGTGAGTGGGCACACCTGGGCCTAGGAGGTGCAGATAAAGGGGCAGCATCACCCTAAGAGGAGAGCATGGAGTGGAGAGTGCAAAGAGAATGAGAGAGAGAGAGAGAGAGAGAGAGCCAGAAGAGAACATGAAGAGTATGGAAGGCAAGCATGAGGAGAACATATAAGGGACTTAGAACTCAAGAGAGAAACTCAAGTGTCTGTTTCTCTGCTGCTTGTTTTCCCCTTGTTCATTATTAAAAATTTCTATGGAGATAATTCCAAGGGCTCTGACCTTTTTCAGCTGTTGGAACCCATGATGAACCTACCTGGATTGGAGTGGTTGCAAACAATCCCCAGGAAGGCACTCTCTAAAAGCACCCAGCTGCATGTATGCACAAAGATAAAGTATGTTCTTAGTGTTAGAGAACACAATATAATTAGTGTGCATAGAGAGAGAGAGAGAGAGAAAAGGATATTTTCCCAATAAAACGCTCAAAATTACCCATCCCCACATAAGCAAATGTCCAGGCAAGTCTGGGACATTAAGGAGAAAATCACAGTAAAGATCAAGATAATGGCTGCCATTGCCAGCTTCCTCATGTGTCTCTTTCAAGTGTCTCTACATATTTCCCCTCCACATGTCTCCTCCACGTACCCAAGTTCCTGGTGCAAGTTCAAAGCTCCATGCTTCTCTCCTGAGCCCACCTACTTTCCATGTTCCATTGGGTCACCCCGCTGCTCAGCTGGGCCCCCAGTTCCCAGTAGCCAGTCCCAGGGGACCGCGTGGCCAGGGGATGTAGCACCTCCTATTTTTATGGAGATATTGCTATGACAAGGGAGCGACTGGCTCATGTCAGACCCTTACTATTGGCAAGAGACATGTGTTCCCTACCAGATGGGTCTCTCCATCGGAAAACTGTCCAAGATGACAGTTTGCTTCCTCCAGAGTGAGGATTCTGAGAGGCCAATCAGAAGGCACAGTCTTTGTAACCAGTCTTAGAAGTTACGTCTCTTAAGTCCTGCCATGTTCTTGTTACAAGGCCATTAATGAGCACAGTCCACACCCCCAGGGAAGGGTATTACACAGTAGAAATACCAAGACGCAGAGGTCAGACCAGCGCCGCAGAGGCTGCTGCCGCAGCTGCCCACAATGGGCAATTAGAGGACCTGCATGCAGGCACAGAGGAAGCCGCCCACCTCCTGGGCTCTTTCAGACCCTAGCACATACATGTCCTATATACAGCAGAGGCCCAGTAGGACTCAGGAATCCTCCCTTTGGCTCCAAACACCATCTAAAATAGCTTAATCCAGACAAGGGAAGTTGGGGGAAAGGGGGAGGATGTTCAGTTAGGGAGTTTATCCAGCCCAGTAGGACTCAGGAATTCTCCCTTTGGCTCCAAACACCATCTAAAATAGCTTAATCCAGACAAGGGAAGTTGGGGGAAAGGGGGAGGATGTTCAGTTAGGGAGTTTATCCAGGTAGGCACAGCAAGCAAAAGCTATGTAGACGTCTTTTCCTTGGGAAAAAAGATCAGGAGATTAGTAGAGTGAGGGAGCTGTCCTGCAGGAGAACTCTTTATACACTGTTTTTCATGAAAGTATGGCCTCACCCAGTCTACAGAGCCCTCCCCTACTCATGAAAACCTTTTACCAACAAGATTTATTTTGTGGTGGCTCCCCAAACAGGCAAGTTTGTTCTTTGCTTGAAAAGTTCAGGAAGGGCTTCCTAGAAGTGAAATTCTGGGTGGAGACTTGAAAGATGAGTAGATAACCACCCAGGTGGGCTAGGGTGGTGAGGGCATTCCAGACACAGAAAAAGCTTGCAAAAGCCAGAAGTGGGAAAAGACCAGGGGAGTTCTGGGAGCAAGGAAAAGAGACTGGAGTGGGCAAGGCCAGCTCCTGAAGGACTTGATGGCTTTCCAGGAGGGTTATCTGGCAGGCACTGGAAAGCCACAGCTAGCTTTTAGGGGGTGAGGTGGCCAGGTTTTTGTTTCAGTGCACTCTCTAGTTGCTGGCTACCTGCAGAGAACTGGAGAGAGGTGAGAGGTAGGGGGAACAGTGAGGATCTGTGGCAGATGAATGTATGGGCTGACAGGGCGAGGGCAACACCATCAGAGGGGCTTCCAAAGTGCCAGTGAGGAGGGATTCAGCTTGTGTGCCAGGTGAAGGGAAGCAAGGAATAGCAGGTTGGTGTCACACAGCTCAGAAGACACTGGCTCTACAAAAGGTGAGCAGGCAGGGGCTTGTCCTGTATTAGGGGAAAGTTGGAGGGTGAGTGAAAATTTAGGAGGCTGAGAGGGAAGGTTGGGGTAGAGATGTCAGCTGTCACTTTGGATCCCTGGTTTGACCCCAAGAGTTCATTTCTATATCCCAGTGATTGCTGCTCCACACCTCTCACATGCCTGCCCACCTGTGGTTTATAGCCAAGGCTCAGCTTCAAAATGAGGGCGTAGAATTAATTCCGCAGGGGCATGCCAAACCCTTCCTTGAACCTACCCTGGCAGGCAGTCTTCAGAGCTAGGCTTACCAACCCTCCACCCTCCACCCCCCCACTTCTGAAGTTCAGGGACGACTTTAAGGCCTTGATCTAACTGCCTGTCAGTGATTTAGCAGCTTCATTGCCTCCTGCTTTTCTACGTGACTGTGGGCAAGTGAGTCACTCAGTCTTCCGACTATAAAAAGATGAGTTTGGATCAGCTGCTCTCCATGGCCACTACCAGCGCTGGCTTGCTGGGATTCCATCTCCCACCCACTGCTCACAGTTCTGTGGGCTCCAGGCTGTTTCCTTAACATGCATTACAGTGACCTTGATGGCTGGCTGTGTTCCTTCCATTCCTCCGCTCAGGCCTGTCCTGGAGAGCTGCAGAGGCTGCGGTGAACTCAGCCTCTTCTTAATTCAGCAAACCTTATATGAAGTTTGATCTTGTTCCTACCTGAGCATGTAGATGCTTGGAGCAGGGCATCTTGACCTGCAACTTGTCGCCCTCACTATGAGAACGGACAGGGTCTTCCAGAAATCACACAGTCCTTCCCCTCCAGGCAGGACGACTTTATTCATTAGAGACAATGTTTAAACAAGTAGAGAAGAAAATTTCACGTGGTAATACTCCTCTCTTGCAGAGCCTCAGGGCTGAGATCCTTAGATCTAGTCTAAATCCTCCAGGAAGCCCTGGAAAAAAGAACAAAGCTACGTGCTACAGTCAAAAGTTCTACCACTGAGTGATACCCTCTCTACAGCTGCTGCCTAAATGGAAGACTCAGACTAGGTCTTGCCCCACTCACCTTTCCCTCTCTGAAAGGGGGCTCAGAAATTAGCAGGAAGGGGAATTTTGCTTTTCACTTCCTGGCCTCTCTGACAAGGCCCACCCCACACCTGCCATGGCCGGAGCTGTCCTTGGCACCCAGGTCTGAGGAGGTTATGTAACTGGTCTTGGCCAGACATTCTGGTTCTGCAGGTACAGCTTACAAGTTAAAAATTGTTCTAAAAATGCAGGGCAGCTGCCTAAACACACAGTCAGAGGAGGGGCCCGGGGGCGGAAGCCACCGTCAGCAGAAGGACATGTTTTCCACTAGGACTTTGGGTCCAGTGCATTGACCCAAGGGAAACACCAAACTTGGTGACACAAGCCTGCTCCCCCCAAATTGGTTTTGTGGTGCAGTACCCTCTTAGCTGCTTTCTCTAAAACTTCATCCCCCTCTGCCTTCTCCTAAAAGAAAAGTCATTCTGGCCCCACCTCCTCCAAAATCCTGTCCTGTTTCCACCTGTGTCTACACTGGAGTCAGTTTTTGGGTTTTTTATTTCTATAGTCTCTTGCACCATTTCCATTCTTATGCATCTCTAATCTTCTCCTATGTCTCTTCTGGTCCTTTCACTTCTTTCTGCCCCTCCTTCCCTCTCCTCTCTACCCACTGACTTTCTCCCCTCAAACTCTGCCCCTTAACCTAAGCCTCTGGAAGATGATCTGGTGGGTGGAGGCAGCCTCTGGGCCCCCCACCATCTGCACCATTGGGGGAATCCTTTTCACCTCTTTGGGTCTCTGTGAAATGGGGACAATCATGCCCACTTTGTTCTCTGCCTCACAAAATAGTTGCAAGAATGGAAAGAGGGGACACTGACTTTTGTGCACACAGACAAAATCTGGACAAGCTTTCCTTCAGTTGATGTATTTATTACATATTTATTAAGCATCTATTGTTTGTCTGACATCACGATGGGTTCTAGGGTTTGTAATGAGGAAGGAAAGGAATGGTTCTTTACGCTAGCTCTCTGGGATACATGGAGCACTTCAGAAAAGGCCAGCTCCTTACCTGCACCCAGATCTACAGGGTCAGATCTGCAAACATAAGGAGGCCCTGGAGGCTAGGGGGTATCTGTGTTTTCACAGCTTCCCAGGTGAACCTGCCCCCTAGGTTGGAAAACCATGTTGCTGATGAGGGACCTGAGAATAGACTGGGGAGAAAGAACAAAACCAGAATCCATTTTGGGAAATCTTAGATGGGTCAGGGAGGAGAGGTTGGAAAGAAGGAGGAAGAAGCTGGTGGCACAGGGAGTTTTTCTCACACTTCCTGATTAGGTCTGCCCATCTGATTCCAGACTGGGTGGCAGCAAAGGTCTTTGATGGATTGTTTTTTAAAATAATAAAAGAACTACAAAGGAAATTCAGAAGTTCTAACCATTGCTTCACCATAAGTGGCTTTCTTCCCTCAGCTGGGATATTTTATAGGCTATTTTGGTTACAGACCAAACTTTCCCTATTTGTTTCATCTAGAGAATCATCCTAAAGGCAAAACTTTATTTTCCACTCTATTCTTGGTGTATATGTAAAAAATTAGATTTTTTTTCTTTAAATATTAGTGAGATTTATTCTCTGTGAAGCATAATTTGCTAGGCTTTGCAACTGGGAATTTAAATTCATGTCCATAACAAATGGTAATAAAACCAAGCTCACAAATACAGAGAACAACTTGGAAGTTACAGAGAGGAGGTGGTGGAGGAGGATGAAATGAGTGAGAGGAATCAAGAGGTACAATTTCCAGTTACAAAATAAGTCATGGGAAGATAATGCACAATGTAGAGACTATAGTCAACAATGTGTTGCAAGTTTGAAAATTGCTAAGAAAAAATGGTAGACCTACTGTGATGGTCTCTACACAAGGTAGACAAATGTTCAATCATTAATTATGTTATGCACTGAAACTAAGGTTGTATGTCTACTATGCTTCAAATAATAAAACTACAATAACCAGAGGAAAAATCTAATGCCTCCAGTTGTAGTTATTTCATATATATTCATACATATTTTTTTAAATACCATGTCTTTCAAATAAACTCATCTTCAGAAAATTCTTGATTCTACTACAACATTTTCTTTTTCTGTTAAGTTTGAAGGTAAATATCTATAATTTTTAAATGTTTATGTTGACTTTGTTTTTCATTCGACAGTTATTTGAGTAGCCAGGCACAGTTGATGGTCAAAAAGTAAACAAAACAGACAAAGCTCCTGATGGAATTAACATGCCATCAATGTTGTGGGGAGGGACAATATACCAAATCAACCAGAAATGAGAAAAATGGAGTGTAGTAGGAAGTAGGGAGATGCTCCCTGATGGCATTCACTGTCTCCTGATGGAGTTAAATTCTACTTGGGGAGGGATTATAAACCAAATTAGCCAGAAAAAAATAAAAGCATGTTTAGAATGGTACACAGCAATAGAGAGGGAGAGAAAAAAATCAGACATGAAAAATACAAAATGAGAGTTAAGGAAATTTGTTGGAATTCTAGGTAGGGAATCTGGAAGGCCTCCTGTGAAGATAATTTAAAAATCTTTTCACCACAGAAAATTTCAAAGATATGCGAAAATAGAGAGAATAATGGAATGAATACCTATATATCCATTACCTATTTCAACAAATAATGACATTTTACCAATTTGGTTTTATCTAATTTTCCTCAACCTTTTTGTTTCCCCTGGGGTTTGTAAAAGTAAATCTGAAATTTACATCATTGCCCTATAAATGCTCCAGTAAACAACTTGAAATAAACTAATACATTTATTTTAAAATTTTCATATTTACTGTTATTATATACCCACCAAAATGAACAGTAATCCCTTAGATCATCTAATAATCAGCCCATATTCTTGTTTCCTAATAGCTTCAAAAAATCTTCTTAACTAGGTCAATTCTAAGTGGTGACATGTTTGAATATCTTATTCTTCAAATTTGCCACCATGAACATGTATTGTTCTTATAATTTTTAATGTAATTTGGAAAAGAGAAAAAACTTACAGCAAAGATTCGCAAAGATTGGACTCATAAATAGCTAATCAATACTGATAATGAGTGAAGAATATGAACTATGTTTCATTCCAGATGAATTGGTAAAAGTGAATTCACATACTGCTCGAAAAGTGTAAATTGCTACGGGGAACATTATCATAATGAATTAAAAAGCATAAACAAATATATTATTATCTTGAACAGTAAAAAGAGTCAAACTAAATATCCAGCAATAAGAAAACACAAATAAATGGTGGTTCATCAAATTGATGATCAGGCTACCATTAAAAATTCAAGTATAAAGATTATAGCATTATTAGAGAGCATTTATGATAAAAGTATTAAGTGACTTGCAAAATATAAAACAAAGTACTGAAGCTGTAGCTAAATCAGATACATATGTATTAGACACACAGGAAGGATTAGATAACATTATTGAGTTAGAATGCTTACATCAGGATGATTTATTTTTCCTTTAATATTTTCTTTGTCTTTATGTTGCTTATGTAATGATTCTTTTAAAAATCAGATGTGGATAAAAGTTGAAAGAATGTAAAAAAGATGCCCTCATACTGTCTCCTCCCATTTTGAAGTCTTGCCCAAACCCCCATCTTACCCCCAGCTCTATAAGGGGGGAAGGGTGGGAGAGCCCTGAAGGGAAGAGCCAGGTAAACCACTTTCCTCATTGCTGGGTGCTGGCACCTTGGGCATCGCACAACGATCAGACCTTCTCTCACCTTTGCTGAACCCACCTCCCTGCCAAACACTTAGACACTTCATCTCACTTTAATCCCCACAACAGCTCAATGAGCTGGATGCTATTATCTCCATTTTCTAGATTTAAAAACTGACTCATAGAGTTGGGTAACTTGCCCAGGGTCATAGAGCAGGTAAAGAGCAGAGCCCAGGCCAAGCCTGGCTTTCACCCCCATGCTGCCCCACTGGCCTGGAGTCTCTGGGCAGCTCAGCCACACAGTAGACACTGGAGAGAGCGCCTAAGTTCTATGGCCTCCTGTTCATTCTTAGGTAATAGGTGAGGAGCCAGGAGAAGACTTCATCTCTTGGGTCTGGGCTCAGCTCCATGTGGATCTGAACTGCAGAGCATAGTGGGACCATCTCCATTCACTGTTCACTCATTCACTTGTTCATTCATTCCACACATATCTACCATCTCCAGAGCTCTCTGGAGTCAGCCACTATGCTACTTCTAGGGCATACAAGACCACCTAACAAACGGAAGACACATCAATGGTAAAGTATAGTGAAACATGTCCATTCCAACGTTGCTCTTCAGAAAGGATGCACAGGACCATGTTCTTGAAAGCCTCTTTGTATATCACTCTCTCATCACCCTGTGCATTTAATTTGCCACTGTCTGGAACTCTTAGATTTATAAGTTCTATGAGCATAAGCACTTCCTTTTTTCACCTCTTGAGTTCCCAGGGCTTAGCTCAGAGTAAATGCCCCATGAATATCTAGCATCTACTGAGTTACCTGATAAATGACAGTGTTGCCGGCACCAGGCACCATGACAAACTGATAGATGCTTGCAGAACTTCACAGAACAGAGAGCCAGGAGAATGATTTAAAGAGGAAATGGAGAGAAATGGCAGATAGTGTAGAGGGAGGGAGGGAAAGACTTCTTTGACAAGAGGTCAGAAACTCTCGAGACCCTTTAAATCCAGAAGAGAAGTGACTAGAGTGATGAAAAAATAATTGCAGCATTTATTTTTTTTTTAATTACAGCATTTAAAATGAAGATGGTGGCCCCAGCCCTGATTCCACAGAGAAACTGGAACTAGCTTGGGGGCTTCAGAGCTAATCCAGGTCAACACTTAAAATGTTAAACTGGCATTTTCTGTAGTAGGGGACACAGTAGCAAGCACATGTATTTTCTGTCTCACCTGTTTGAAAGAGACATACTTATAAAGATTGCATGCCCTTCAAATCAGCATTTTGTCTCCTGTAATGAGGCAAAAGCAAATAATGATGAGGGTAATGTCACAACATTGTTGATGGTGACAGAATGCTGCAGAAATCTTGTACAGTCATAGGTGATGGTTAAATAATGACTGTGTCACGTGATGAAGTAGGATTTACTTATTAAAATGCATATGTAGACCTACATATTTATAGATCTGAGAAGGTACTCAAAATGTATAGTTCATGAAAAACCATTATTTTATTGTGATAATATATCTAAATGTGAGACAAAAAATGCATTAATCATTTCTGATTGGTGGATCTACAGGTGATTTTTATACGTTTGTACCTTTTTTAAAAACATCTGCAATAAATATAAATAATTTGGCTAATGGAAATGAAAAGGGAATGGGGATAAACAAGACCTAGGCTATTCTCTGGAGATGGGAGGTAGGTGGTATGATCTGACAGGTGTGAGCTGAATGAAGTGGAAAGCACACATGATTCTAGGGAGCAGTATTCCCAGGAGAGAAATCTCAGGCTCCATCCTTTCTCTGAGGGAACAAAATCCTCCCCAAACATGGAAGGCATTAAAACCCAATCAACTAACGCTAATCAGCTTAGTGTTCGTTCAATACACTCAAGGCTTAGCCTGCCAGGTGCAGGGATAATGGGATTAGAAATGCAAAATTGATTTCAGGACCACAGGGGCCTTTGGAGGGGTGGCTGTGTGGGATAGAGAACAACCACTCCACTCCAGGCCTCCAAGCAACAGTCAGCTCTTGCAGGCACTGCCATTTGTGACTCTCACACATGGTCTCCCTGGGGACCCTTTCCTGTCATCCCCATTGGCATTCTTCCTTATATCAAATTAAATTTCCTGTCACCATAGTTATAATGTTTGGATTGTTTTTCACTGATTATACAGTACTTGAAAGACATAAAAATATATACTTGGAATATATATGAATTATAATGAAGAAAAATATCACCAATAAACCCACCCTGGAAATACAAACACTCATTTTTTCAGTAAGATACCCCTATGCTTTAATTCATGTACATAATTTACTTCAGCCTGTATCCCCCATTCCCTGTGGGATCCCAGTCTCTTCTTCAAGTGTGCAATCTCCCTCAGTTCCTAAAGAAAAACCTTGGAGCCTCATTCCTGGCGTCCCGTTCCCCAGCCCGCCCAGATGGCCTGCAACTGGAATACCTGCCAGCAGAACATAGTTACCTCTTCACTAGCGTTTACTTCACTAGTGTGTACTACCCTAAATCCTCACAGAAGACTTCCTCAGCCACAAACTAAACCCTCTGAGGAAAGAGCACTTTGGGCACTAAGCGTTAAGATTATCAAGTTGTGGTTAAGTCTGTGAAATCATGTTTCCATATTTGCTATCATAATCAAGATGGCACCTGCATGAAGGAACAGCAAAACACTGCCACATACTTCACGGCTCACAGGGGCACCTCAACATTCCCACTGTTCCTGTCTGGCTCTACCTGGTGTCTCTGGGATCTCCCTCATTTAGCATTCCAGCAAGACCATTACAATTTTGATGGGCATTCTTTTTTTTTTTTTTTTTTTTTTTTTTTTGAGACTAGGTCTCGCTGTTTTGCCTGTGGAACCACAGGCTCTCGTTGCCCGGGGTACCACAGACTCAGGCAATCCCCAGCCTCAGCTTCCCAGGTAACTGGGATTAGAGGCGCGCGCCATCATGCCCAGCTATTTTTTTGGAACTAGGTCTCGCTACAGGCCCCAGGTGGGACACGATCCCTAGCCCTGGCCGCTTCATAGGCTCTAGCTTACAGGCACGAGCCACCGTGCCCGGCCTGATTGGCATTCTTGCTGGAAAAGCTAGAGGTTCTGCCTGGTTCCACTTCCCAAAGATTGACCTGTTGCTAATTCTCTGACTGGGGAACAGGGAGGCGGGTCCCACCTCTTGGCTCAAACAACACTAGATGTACGCAACACTAGAGTATCCTTCTCAGTGGCCCCCTCCAGTCAACTTGAAATAACCCACCGTTGCTAACCATGCAACCCAGTGCTTGCCCCCAGATGGGCCCCACTAGCACTTTCTGTATAGGTTCTAACAACCCACCACCTTATACAGCACTGGACAGAGGTCAGGGTCCATCTCCCTCAGTTTCCCACATTTCTCCCAAGGCAACATTACACAAACTGTAAAACCTCTACTCCAGTCTCACCATTTCCCTCTGGTCTATCTTTACAATCCCCAGACACTGTTTTCTATCTCCCCAAACCCCTGTAGCAGCATTCCATGGTCATGTAAAATCTTTTCACAGGCTGTTTCTCTGACCAAAAGCCTCATAATGCTTTCCTACTCCACTCAATGTTATATTCAGTCCTTCAGGCCATCTCTTCAACTCCACTGGGTTCCTTTCCTGAATCATCAGGGATGCTTCTGCCTTGTAGCCTTGCACAGCTGTTCTCTCTGCCTGGAATGCTTTCACTGCAGGTATACATTTGGTTATCTCTCTTAACTCTTCAAGTATTTGCTCAGATCTGACCTTTTCAATGAGATCCACTTGACCCTGTATTTAATACTGTGGTCTGCATTTCCACCAGTCCTCTTAGCCAACCCCACTTCCACCTATATTCTGCTCTATTCTCTTTTATCAATACCTCTATCAATCTCCTAAAATGCTACATTATTAATTCATTTATATGTATATATATATACTTTTTTTTTTTTTTAAACTTTCCAGGCCCACTACTTAGAATGCAGCAAAGTCAGGGATCTGTCTTTTATTCGCTGACATTTCTGAAGTGTCTAGAATGTTCTGCATAAAACAGATGTATAATAAATAAGTATCAAATGAATAATGAATAAATGACTTCTAGACTTTTGATGAGCTAATAGGAGGAAACTCCAGATGGGGAAGAATAAGTGTGCTTTTTGGCAGAAAGTGTCCACCAAAGTCCAAGTTCCCAGTTGATTTTGCGATCTCTACCTCCTTCCCTCGCCTGACCTATCTAGAGTGTATGTGCCCTATACTTCACCTGCAATGTGAAGACCTCTTGGAGACTTCTAAGACAAACAGGAAGAGATTCCCTTGGTCTGCTCTAGCTCCCATTTTGGACCAATTAGGTTTGACCTTGGAGAACATCCAGGATAGTCCCTGAGAGGAACTTACCAACCTACATGGCTTTTGCCTGGATCATTCTCTTCGCAGATGCCTTTTTTCTTGAACCAAAGTGGGGTACATCTTACCAGCAAGAAATGGAATGAATTAGATGATGCTCCAAAATTTCCCCAGCAGCTGGGATATGGTGGAAAGTATGGATGCTTTGTCCAGATGTAGATTCAGTTTCTACCTCTCCCACTTTCCAGCTGAGTGTTAGATTTTGAAACCTCTCTGCAGTAGGTATAATAATGCCCCCCAGGGATGCTCATGGCCTAGTCCCCAGAAGTGTGAATTTATTATGGTGCCTGGAAAGGTGACTTGGTAGATGTGACTATGGTTATGTGGAGATTGTACTTGATTACCCAGTGAGCTCAGTCTAACCCCATGAGCCTTCAAAATCAGAAATTTTTCTGCTTGAAGACAGAAGAGAAATGAAGTAGAAGGGGATATCAGAGAGATTCAAGACTCAGGGAATTCAGCCACCTTTGCTGGCTTTAAAAATAGAGGAAGGACGCTACAAGCCAAGGAGTGCAGGCAGTCTCTAGAAATGGAACTAACTCTCAGCGGACAGCTAGCAGCACACCTCAACCTGCACTGCAAGGGCATGAGCTTGAGCTTGGAAGCAGATTTCTTTCAAAAACCTCCAGGAAGGAACATAATCCTGCTGACACCATAATTGAATACTATAGACCCCAAAGCACAGTGTGCCCAAACTTCTGACCTACAGAATAGTGAAATAACACATTTGTGTGGTTTGAAGCTGCTGACTTTGTTATAGGAACAACAGAGAACTCGTGTTTTCTTTGAGTCTTGGTTTTTTCATCTGTATAATGGGGATAGTGTGTTTATCTTGGTCACTTTCTGCAGAAACCAAATGAAATAGCATGTAGGCAGGTTCTGGGTAAACTAGAAAATACTGTATGTACTGTACAAGGTAAGGCAGAAAGTTGTTGCAAAATTGAGTCCTTGACCCTTTTGGAGCCACAGACTTCATCGCTCAGTTCCATGAGGGGACAAGAAAGGAAAATTCAACCAATGACTTTGTGGAGACCAGAACTCTAGGTATATTGAAAACCAGTGATGAAGGGCTCTGATTCTTGGAGGTCAGTCCCAAGTGTAGCCCTGCCTCAGCAACTGTGGCCTAAGCTTCAGGGAAGGGAAGAGTTCTAGGGTAAGAAGAGAGGAGGAGTTTACCTCTGGCTATCCTTCAGTAGCTGTCCTGAAAAGCCATATCTGAGGTGAGATAAGGGGAAGTGAAGAGACAGAACTTTTAAGATAGACACTTCTCACAGGCATTCCCTTCTCCTTCTGTTTTAGTTCAATTTAGCAAAAGCAGGTCCTGCTGTGCAGAAGGGGGAGGTGAAGGCAGATACTCCAGGGAAATGTGAGTCCTACCCCACCTCCACCAGGGCGCTATTGCTGCTTCCTCTGCAGGTTGGAATGCCCTTGGATCTCCCAGACACCTGAGAGATGTCTGCAGTCCCTGGCATCCCACTTTGTACCTTTTCCCTCTCTCTCCGCCTGCCCTCTCCTGACTGAGCTGGGTAGGGAAGGGGGTGACCTCTGAAAGGAGCCTGGAGAGACTCCTGAGCTGAGAGCACAGACAGGGACTATATTGCTGAACCTTCCACCAAGGAAAGAACAGCCTCAAGAGTGACGCTCCATCCTTCTAAAGCTGCCAAGGGTCCAGTAGACCCTCTTCCCAGTTTCTGTGGGGGCCAAGGCCACAGGTAGTTGAGAGGGAAACTGACTAGGGCCCCATTGCCTGTTCCCTGGCATTACCCACTACCCCTGGATGGGCAGCACCACCCTTCCTCAAGGAACCGCAATCCCAGCACATATAGCTCAGCCAAGTTAGAAGAGCTGTTGGCTGCCATCTAACCCAAATCCCTTGTCATACAATTGGGGAAGCTGAAGTCTGGGGAAAAAGGACTCTTCCATCATACAGGAATTGCTTATGATAACAGTCTTAAGGTCTCAGACCTTATCCTTCTTCAAAATTCACTCACTGCACCCAACAAGCTACACTAGAAAGCAAGGTGGTGGTTCCAAATGTGTTCCCACTAACCTGACCACCTGTATCAGCTTGTCACTTTTAGTTGCTAGACAGGGGCCAGGCCATCCTGTTCACTCTAAGTCAGAGGAGCTTACAAGAGAGGTGACCACACTCTCCCAAGATTAAGTAAAAACAGCCACACTTCCAGATATTCATTCATTTATTTATTATTTATACCACACCCACTTCCAAAAAATATTTAAGGTGGTTCAACAATAAAAATCACACATGCAACAGAATTATTTAAAAAATGAATAAATGCCCAATCAAAACCTTTCAATATTTTCAGACAGTGGCAGTGATTTTTTTTTTTTTTTCTTAACGGGCATAAGAGGCCTTGACCGCAGGTACTTGTGAGGGTCAAGTCTTAAATGTGAATATTTAAAGTGCCTGAACAGAGAATTGCCCCAGTCACATCTGCCATGGTCTTATCTACAACACCTCCGGCTATCCTGACTTCACCTTGTGTCTTAGTCTTCACAGCACCCATAACAAATTACCACATACTGGCCACATGGCCTCATTTGTATTTACTGTGGCAGGAGCCACCTAGGCCTGTGGGCTCCGGCCTCAGATTCAGACTCAGATGAAGCACCATTCTGTGGGGCATACTTGACTCCCCCAAGGAACAGGTGATATAGCTTAGAAGGAAGACAGGTTAACTTCGGTAGGAAAACCTCCGACCAGTGAGAGATGGGAGAGGAAAGAAGAGGCAAAAAAGAAAAAGAGGCAGTAAAAGAAAGCATGGCTTTTTTATATAGTCTGTCTAGAGGGTTCTCTGTGGCTGAGCAACCAGTCTTGTTTCTCCCCATCTTTCCCTGTTTGCCTTCCTTTTCCCCCTCAATCTCTGCATAGGATTATAAATCCCAGTAAGGCACCAGCACTTAAAACTTGACTGAGACCCTGTTTGTTTGTTTGTTTGTTTTAAGGTAAAACTTCTCAGATGTTAGCTGCATATGAATTACCTGAGGGATCTTCTTAAATTGAAGATTTACTCATTAGGTGCAAGGTGGAACCAGAGGTCCTGCATTTCTAGCAAGTTCCCAGTTGATGTCAATATTGCTGGTCAATGGGCCTCACTTTGTTTTCATTCAGTAGCCGTGTACCTAGACACAGGGGATGATTTATGTTGGTCTAAATTAATCACAACCACCCCATTTCCCTTGTCCAGTAATGATCAATCTGAGCTTAAGGGCCCCAACTTGGTTCTGCCAATCAGATGTAAATGAATCTCTGCGAGAGGTTTCTGGGAAAATTTTCCTTCTGAAAAAAGACTTCATGAATAAATTGCCTGTTTTCTCCCATCCTCGTTCTTTCTTCTTGTATACTGAAGTACAAGGATGTAATTTTATCAAGCAGAATTAGGGAACCCAGAATCCCCAAACTTGTAAATGGGTCTGACATTAGCCACATAAAGAGAGAAGAGAAAGGTTATAGCTTCCCAATAGAACACCCAAGTTACTCATCCTCTCTTAGGTAAATGCCCAATCAAACAGTTGGCTCAAAGCAGAATCTCTGAGGCCCCAAATCTTGCCACAAATCTATGACACCTTTTGTCAGGGAACCACAGAAAAGGGGCATGAGTGTGGGATGAAAGGAGCAAAGCCAAAATACAAACCGAGATAACAGTTGTCATTGTCAGCCTCCCCATAGGCCTCTCATCCATGTCTCTTCCAAGTGTCTCTACATGTCTCAGCTCCATGTGTCTCCTCCCATGTCCTCCAAGTCCTTGGTACAAGTTCAAAGGCAAGAAGCTAGTGGAACTTCTGCACAGATAGAGAATATATCTTTATTCCATGTTTCCTCCAAGTCTCCTCTAAGTCTTCTAAATCCTCCTCATCTTCTTCTCCTGCTCAGTTTCACCCTTCATTAGGCGGGCAGAGAATATGGAACCTCCCTTTTTCATGGACATTCCACTCTGTAAAAGTATCTCGAGCTACAGTTACTTTGTAGCTATGAAGCAAGGTATATATACCATGCAAAGAATGACAGAAAGGAAAAGACCTAGGTCCTTGAAGACAGAGTTGAGCTGCTGAACCAACCCTAAAGAATCCACCATCAGTTGTCAAGAGCTAATGAAGTGTTTTTATTGTTTAAGGCACTTTAATCAACTGTTATATTACTTGCAGTTGAATGCATCCAAACTGATAAAATGCAAGCTCACTATGATCAGTATCAGATACAGTGGAGAGGTAGATCATCAAAGCCTTCTTAAAAAAACACTGCTAGAGAGAATCTTAAAGGTTGAGTAGGAGTTTGCCAGGCAGACATGTGAGGAAATAGAATAGCATGTGAAAAAGCTCGGAAATAAGTTTCATGCACCTCTCATAGAGATCTGAGAAGTGAAAAGGCATCTAGAAAAATAGGTAGAACACGAGGGCCCCTGGAGCCTGAATAAAAGTGTGCACTGAGCAGTAGTGAGACAGAGAGGAAGTTTATTTATTTTTAAACTTTTTTTATTATATAAAATTTGTTTACATTTCTTTTTTTTTTTTTTCTTTTGGGTGTCCTTCCCTCCTCCCCTTCCCCTTGTCCACCCTGCTGGTCACTCCATCTCCTCTTTCACTGCCAGTTGTTGGTCAATTTTTAGCCAATTGGATTCTTCCTTTTCTTTCATGGAGCAATGTCCTCTTCCCAGGTAAAGATGCTGCTGAGACAGAGCAGCATGTACTTAGTTTTCCAAGTGTATCTTTGTTAGGTAGCCAGTTTGGAGCCTTTCAGTGCCCCCTCCTTCTTACTGGTTGTCTTCTCCAATCCAGTTTCTGTCACATTTGCCTCTTCTTTGCTTTACAGTTCAGGTCACTGGCATTGGGAGTGATTATCCCAGTCAATGTCCATGTAAAAAGCTTCTTGATTGGGATTGGCACTGACGGATGGTTGGTCCAGCTGGTTGTGGGGCTGCTGCCCCATCTCTGTGGCCTTCCTCTTCCTGTGGAATGGGAGGGTGCCTATCTCGCACTGAAGGCATCTCTGAACCGGGAATTCCATTTCCATCTATGGAAACTTCATGGGTGTATTTCTGAGACAGTTTGTCACTACAGTTGGTCTCACAGCCCAGTGTCCCAAGGATCCAGAATGTTTGTCCTGGGTCTTATTTCTTTTTCCATGTTTGTCCTGGGTCTTAGTTCTTTTTCCTCACCTCCATCTTCATGTGTATCTGCCATTGAATTAGTGATTTAATTGTTCCTGGTGAAGATTGACAGGATTTGGAGTAAACCAAAGGGGGTGATAATCCTCCCTCCCCTTTGACCCTCATGCCCTGCCAGTCCTGTTCCCCCTCCCCCCAATCAGAAAGGGGCTGCAAGGGAGGGCAGAGCCTTTAAGGGCATGATTGACCCATCTACCTGCTGGAGACAGGTGGAAAAGTGAGAACAAACCCCTTGGTCCCCGGTCACCTGTTAAGAAGGCCTGGATCCTCTGAAAATCTCCCTGAAACATGTGATGGGGGGGGGCCACCACCTCAGAGAGGGAGTTTAATCAAGGGCCAGAAGTGGGAGCTGGAGGAAGTCAAGCAAAATACAAAGTATGTAGATAACTGGCCTTCATAAGGAAAAGTATTGAGGAGAACTTGAAAAGACCCGGAGCCCCAAGAGGGAGCTGGAGCTAGCGTCTATCCAGTCACCTTTTGACTCTTTGAGCTGCCCTGATGGTGAGAATAGTCAACCGTATACAAATTAGCAGCTGCTGGGGAAAACCCAGTGATCACCAGGAACCCTTAAAAAGAACATGCCACATGCTAGCAGTCAGAGCATCTTCGTGGTACAAATGAGGAAATGGATGCCTGGAGAAGGAGGTGAGCTGAGGTCATACAGCAAGCTGGAGGCAGAGGAGGACTAGAACCCAGTGACCTGGACCTGGGAGCAGCAGGCTGCCCCACTACCACTCTCCTCTGAACTACCAGTGGCTGTGGAACAAAAGGGGACAAAAGAGACAACCTGGGCCCAGCTGGAGACGTGACCTCCTCACCCCGAGACAAAGAGAAGAGGGATCAACAATGTTTGAAGCACAGTCACAGGCCTAGGTCTCCCAGAGTGAGGAAGTTCAAGATAAAATTCCTTAAGCCCATTCTGATTACTTTTAATACCCTTTTAGAATTCCTAAGAAACTAAACTTTTATTTTTAAAAAGCACAAATAAACTTTGAAGTTGTTTGAAGATAAAAGGTATTTCAGGCTGGTGATTTACAGGTATTTGGAAGCGAACTTTGGGGGAGCTCATCACAGTTTGAAAGGTACCTGTCACCACCTAACAGCCCACCCAGCCCAGCCTCAGAATCTTCAAGACCACTCACAACAAGCGGCCTTAATGCACAACTATCCAGGATGCCTGGGCTCAGATCCCAGGAGCACCACTTACCAGCTGTAGGCAAGTCACTAACTTCTCTGTGTTCTGATTTCCTCACCTACAAGTAAGGCTGATAACAAGGTCACCAGTGCAAGGGGCTGGCATGAAGAGAAAGAGTTACAGAAGGTATTAGAGCAGTAGGTGTATTGCATTATGATGATGATGATGATGATGATGATGATGATGATGATGATAAGTTCCATGAATTTTGGAGGGAAGATCTGGACTGACTGAGCCTCCTCAGTTGCTGGCCACTTGCCTGCAGGTTTGTGCAGGACATTGCTGGTAAGTATGGTTCTTGCACCTGCAGTAACCGCCTCTTGCCTGGGAGGTGTCTCAGTAGGAGGACTGAGTGTGAGGTCCCGCTCCAAACCTGCCTGAGGCAGAATCTTCATTTTAACAAGATCTGCAGGGCATTCTGGTGAGCACAAAAGCTTGAGGGGTGTTGGGATAGGCTGCTACTGGAGCTACTGCACTGCTGCTGGAACTGCTCAGGCCCAATGCCTGTCCAACCTGACTCCCGCTTTCTCAGGGCTAGATGTTCACATCTGTTTCTCTTTCTGGTTTGGGTCCATCAGATGAGGGAACATGGAAGACTCTGACCTTGTCTTGGTCTAATTGGTTTTCATAAATGATCCATGAATCATTTACACTTGATCTTAGCCAAAAGACCTAGAAGCGATGATCCATGAATCATTTATGCCCAGATGGGCAGCATCTCACCTAACAAGTATAAGAGGCTTTAAAAAGTTGTAGGCCAGGCATGGTGGCTCAGGCCTGTAGGTGGCAACCTAGGAAGCCATGACTGGAGCCAGGGATCACGGTTCAAGTTCCACCGGGGGCAAGACTAGCAAGACCTAGTCCAAAAAAATAGCTGGGTATGGTGGCACGCACCTGTAATCCCAGCTACTTGGGAAGCTGAGGCTGGGGATTGCTTGAGTCTGTGGTACCCCAGGCAATGTGAGCCTGGTTCCATGGGCAAAAATAGCGAGACCTAGTCTCAAAACAAAACAAAAAAAAAAAAAAAAAAAAAACAGGCCAAGAGAAGCCAAGACAGGGAGGAGGGAATTATTTCAGGCTAAAGTAATCTAATACTAGGGAATGCAAAACGCAGTAGTTTTAGACAGATGGTAGGTTATCTCACCTGGCTAAAGTTACTTTATTGCTGTTGACCAGCAAATTCTACACTAAGCATTTAGTGCAGTTCCTAGGGAAAGCTGAAGCCTCAGGTAGGTTAGGTGTATTTAGTTTCTGTGGACTTAGCACAAATGCTTCCATTTGGGGAGTGTCAATTTCTTAATACCTAGAACAGGGAATTGGCGGTGCATCTTCTGCTTTGCCTGTGAGTAAGCGTCCACACACTTCTGTAGCATGTAGCGATAGAGGCTACTTCCCCATAACCACCCAAAGGACAACCCACCCTGCCACTGAGACAGTCATGGGACTGGCTGTGAAGTGACTAATTCTGAGAAGTTGGAGTAAACAGAAAGCCCGCTGCAGAGCAGAGGGAAGCATTCATCCATTTAATTTTCTGGTAATGTTTCTTATAAGTGACTGCATTACTCACCTCACTCAAACGTTTCCATTTGCTCTAGAAGTCAGGAAGGCTTTGGTCTTGTCACTGAACACCTGTGTGACCTCACACATATGTGCCTTTCCATGTCTGTGCTTACATGAAACTTAAAATAAAATTCCATGTGAATGAAGATATTTTCTGTGAAGACATTTTATATGTCTTGGATTCCTTCCCTCTGTTCAGGAGTAACAGTAAATATGACTGAATTGGCAAATGGCAGTCAAAGTAAGAAGGATCTGGAAGACTAAGCTGTGAAGTTCAGATTCTACACCTGCACTGTCTGACAGTACCTCTGGCCAAGTGTGGCTATGAACACTTGCGATGTGGCTGCTTGGAACTGAGGTTGCTGCTAATGTCATATTTTGAGACTTTGTATGACAAAGGTATGAAACACCTCATGAATAATGTTGATTATATAATATTTTGAATACTATAACATTTTGCATCTATTAGGTGAAGTAATATACTTATAAATTCACTGTTTCTTCCTTCTTCCTGTTGTTCTTTAATTATAAATATGCTTACTAGACTTAAAATTACACGTGTGAATTGCATTGTACTTCCACTGAACAACTCTACCCTAGAGCTATTTCTCAAAGTGAAGAGAGCTATAACTAAAGATGAATTTATCCTTGGAGATTGTCCAGTGGGAATCACTTTCAAATTTAACCATCCAGAAAGAATCCATTGGTAACAACATGAGGGCACAGATATTCTAATGAAAGTTTCAGGTTTTGCTTGTACTTCCCCCAGTGTGAAAGCTTGAATGTGTAACTTTTTGTTCAGTCTCTGGGGCAGACTTAGACTGGCTTTATCTAGGACAGTTGGTTGAGAAGTAGAAAAAGATCTGTGGAGTGTGGGGATAATTCTACAGAGCCTACTTTAATGATCTGGCAGAGAGATAAAGAAAGATCGAAAACAAAGAAACATGTTAATGCCCAGAATATCTTTGACTTAAAATTTCCCTATACAGGGAATTCTTTCCCTGACTTAGAAGTTTTGTGGTTTTAATCAGTCTAGAAGACTAGAAAAATGTTAGCAGAGCCTCATAGGAAGTGACCGACCCAAGCTTTTGCGGATCAACTTCCTTTTATGAAATTTTCCAGAGAAACTCTGTACTGAGAAGTTGAGGCTTTCCCGTTTTGACCTTCTGGCTGGCTCCCTTCAGCTGTCAGTCTGGGAGACCCAGCTGAATGCCCCATCTCCCTTGCATATATACTAACCCTGCTCTGTGCAGGGGCCAGCCTGGGCTGGGAGCCAAGGTGGAAGTTAGAATGAGGGTAGTCAGGGACGGAATGGAAGACCATTTGCTGGAGCTTTGGGTCCTGACCTTCCTTGGTCCCAACTGAAACCCAGTGTTACACTACAGCCAGCAGATCCAGAGTGGCCCCCAATCTCAATTCTAATTCAATTGGGTTTGGCCCCAAACCCAATTCTCTGAGCCCCTGACTAGGAGAGTGAAACAGTGTGTGCAAAACGCTGTCCCTACTGAGGGCCATGTCCCATGGGGACCAGGACTACATGACCTGTGGCCTTTGGGCCAGAGTTGCTTGGGCCATTTACAATAGGCCCATTTTTCCCCCAGTGTTTTGGAGAGGAACCAAGCTTCCTTGACCTAAGCTCTCATTACACAAACAAACAACTCCTCAAAAGGCCCTACAATGAAAGGGACATGGTGACTATACTTTTGGAATAAAAATTTCAGACACAGAATCAGATAAGAAGGGGCTCATTTATGATGTGAATGGGGCTGTCTCTGCTCATTCCATGGAGATCATTTGCTCCAGCCTCCACAGAGCACCACTCTGCACCCACCCCCAGACACTGAGCACTGAGCTTTTCATTAAAAGCCTCCAGAAGAGGGAACTCTTAGCTCCACAGTTCCAGCAAGAAGGGGCCATATCTGATTCTGGTCTTTTCATCGAGAAGTGTCTCCCCAACTCCTGGCCTTTTTCAACTAACCACCGCAGGCCGGGTCTGACTGGTGGCTCTCTGCAAGGACTCCCCGTGGGCAGTGTTGTTTGGAGTACCTAGTGCCTGACTCAGTACCAGGGAATGGGAATAACGAGAAACAACTACGGAGCTTACGTCAATGGCTATTTAAGAGGCAGCCTCGTGGATACCTTAAATCCCATCCATCAATACCTGTTTGCCTTTTCCCTCCACAACCAAGGATGCAACTGCACACTATATTCTGGAAACAATTCTGTTTTAGATCAGAAGGACTGACCCTGTTCTGACGTTAATATTTATTTACAGCTTTAAGCTCTCGCCGTTTGTCCAGGTGCTTATAGACTCTGCCACTTAAAGCTCTGATACTCTTACCAGGAAGAAACTTTTATTTACTTATTTTTCTTTTCTGCTTTAATATTTTATTTTCCTTTTATTATATTTATTTATTTTATTATTTATTTTATTTTACATCATTATCTACCCCGGGGTTCTCCTACCACCTTATCACCTGTGAGCCATCCTCTTAGTCTTTTGTGTCCCTTCCACTCCTGATCCACCCCCATGCTCTAGTCTTCGATTTTGCTGAGAGTTAGTTTTAAATTTTTACACTTGATCTTAGTCAAAAGGCTGAGAAACGATAGTTTTAAATTTTTCTTGTCTGTTTGTTTTCCCTTTATCCCTCCTACAAGTGAGATCAGCCAGTATTTCTTTTTCTTTCTGGCTTGTTTCTACTAGCATGAGTCTAGCTTATTTCTGCTAGCTCCATCCATGTTGCTGCAAATGACATAAGTTTGTCTTTTCTTCTGTTTTTGTATTTATATATAAAGTTATTTACTTTTTAAAATTTATTTTATTTTTGGATTTTTTACAAGGCACAATAGTTTGATTCTTGATCCCCGTGGGAATATCCACATACCCCCCACCCCCACCCACATCCCATCTGGTCTCTCTGCCTCCTTTCTTATTGTTATTTGTCCATGTTTAGCCCTTTGGTCTTTTTCCTTTCTGGGGCTATGTCCTTATCCTGGGTGAAGGTGTGATTTCTTGGGACATGGTAGACCATGCTACTTAGCTTTCCAGTACTGGTTTTGCTTTCATAGACCTATCTGAGCACTTGTGGCTTGTGTCAATGCCTCTTGCTTCTTGGTGTCTGTCCCCTCCATTGTTTTCTGTCTTATTTTGTTGCTTCTTCATGTTATATTCCAGGTCTTTGGCTTAGGAAACCCGATTCCCAGCCTTTTATTTTGGCAGAGCAGTTCCTCGATGGGGACAGCCATTGGCAGATGGTGGGTCTCCTGGTCTCCTCATTTGCAACTCTGCTGTGGGATCACTGCCATTCTGCAGCCTTCCTTCCTCTGTGCAAAGGGGGTGTGCAATGCTCTTGCTGACGGCATCTCTGCACTGGGATTTTGGTCTCAGCTCCAAAGTGATGTTGTAGGTGTAATTCTGTCTCCTATGCTTGGTCTCACAGTCCAGTAGTTTGAGGGTCCTCCACACAACTTTCCATAGTGCCTGGACCAGTTTGCATTCCCACCAGCAGTGGTAAAAGTGTCCCTTTCTCTTCACATCCACGTCAGCACTTGCTGTTGCCTGTTTTTTGATATGGGCCATTCTTATTGGTGTAAGATGGTATCTCATTATGGTTTTGATTTGCATTTCCTTGATTATTAGTGATGTTGAGCATTTTTTTCATATGTCTTTTGACCATTTGTGTTTCCTCTTCAGAGAAGTGTTTTTTCAAATCTTCTCCCCATTTTTTGAGTGGGATTTTTGTCTTATTTTTGTTAAGTTGTGTGAGTTTTTTGTGGATCTTTGTTATCAGGCCCTTATAACTTGTGTGTAGGGTGAAGATTTTTTTCTCATTCAGTTGGGTTTCTTTTTGTTTTGTTTATTGTCTCTTTTGCTGTACCGAAGCTTTTTAGTTTGATGTAGTCCCAGCTGTTTATGTTTTCCTTTTTTTTTTTTTTTTTAGCTTTTGTGATGTGTCCTGAAAGAGGTTTCTGAAGTGTAAGTCTTGGGATGTTTTGCCCATATTTTCTTTTATGTACTTTATGATTTCAGGTCATATATACAAGTCTTCTATCCATTATTGAGTTGGTTTTTGTACATGGTGTGAGGGAGCAGTCTAGATTCATTTTTTTGTAACAATCCCGTTTTCCTAGTACCATTTATTGAAGAGACTGTCCTTGTTCCACTGTATGGTTTTAGCCCCTTTGTCAAAAATTAGTTGACTGTACATGTGTGACTTTATTTCTGGGTATCCAATTCTGTTCCACTGGTCTGTGTCTGTTTTTATTCTAGTACCATGCTGTTTTAATTATTATGGCTATGTAATATAATTCGAAGTTTGGGCATGAAATACCTCTGCTCTCACTTTTTTTGGTCAGGAATGCTTTGTTATCCACAGTCATTTATTATTCCATGTGAATTTCAGTAATTTTTGTTTTATCTCTTTAAAGAATGACTTTGGAATTATTATTGAGATCACATTGAATCTGTCGATTGCTTTTGGCAACATGGTCGTTTTGATGATGTCAATTCTTCTAGTCCATGAGGAGGGAAAGGGAAGGAACTTTTACCAAGGTTAAATAAAACAAGAGGAAACTGAGGTTAAAGAGATTCAAGAACTTAATCACAGAGCCAGGCTCACTCTAGCTCCAAATGTGCATGTTGCCTTTCTTGATTTTCTTTTAACTGTAAAATAGAATCTCAAAATTCTACACATAGCATATATAAATGGCTTAAAGAATTATGATTTATTCCTGTGCAAATATTTTTGGTTACAAACATTAGAAATATGTTTGTTGCTTACTTTATGGAATTTTTTAAATAAAATATAAGTCTTAATTTTAATGCAGTAAAATTTATCAATATTTTCTTATATGCTTATCATTAAAAAATAATTTCCTAATCCAAACTCATAAAGATATTTAACCTTTGACATTTATGTCTTTATATTACCTAGAATTTTTTATTAATTGCTATGGGAAAGGATACTTTTCCTAATTTACTAGGTAATAGTGTAGCCTATCTAACCTGACACAGGAACGACACAAACAAGGCTTACTTCTTTCAGTTCAGTTTTGCAAAAATTTGTTTGTCTCTACCTGAGCCTACCTAAAATTAGAACAAAAGAAAGAAAGAATGGCTTGCTAAAGTTTTGAATCATCGATTAGGAATTTACTTTTAAGGAGATCCTCACTTATTTCTGGCTTCCTAACATTATTTATAGAAAGAGAGGTTTTATGGGTTCTCTGGGTTTTGGGGCTTCCCAAACTCATTTCCTCTGAAACAAGTCTGGTAAACACTGGTGTGGTTCTTGTTCATAGTCTATTTTGTTATTTATTTTTCTTCATAGAAATATGATATGGTTCAGGAATTTTTCTTAAAATCCTACAGTGATCCCCTACTTGTTTCATAAGTAGAGAGAGGGGTACCCATGTGTGGTACCCATGTGACTAAAAATTTCAATATCTAGATTAAGTATGGTTGAATTCAATTGGATCACATTTGGGTCTTTATGTTCAAATGATTGACTTATCTAATCCTACTACTGATAATCTAGGAAAAACACTCAAAGTTGATAGTCCATCATATTTGAATTTGTGTAACTGGTTATTAGAAGATCATATCCAATACAAAAAATTCCCTTTACTTAAAAGTCACTATTGTGTCATTTTAAGGAGCGACTTCTGGAAGACCTTTGCTGTCAAACTCCTAACACAACAAAATGCCATTTAAAAATGTATATTTGCAATAGTATATAGGTTACTGTAAAATTTATATAATATAAAACATACATAAAGGGGAAGAAAATATCTCAAATACTACAGACATCTGTAAAATGAAAAAAATTCACTTTCCCATCCAGCCCACTACCTAGATTTAATCATTAGAATATCTATATTTTATGTGTCCTTTCAGAAATTATTAAGAATGTCTAAATAAAAAACACATTTCCCCTCTAATAACAAAAATGGAATGGCATTAAGCAGGCTACACTGCAACATACTCTCTGCTATTGTGGTATAGTTTGTTTACAATAAAATTCACTGTCCTTAATTATTCAACCGGGTAAGTTTTACTACTGTGTACACTCATGTAATCACCACTCAAAAGGAGGTGTAGGACATTTCCATCCTCCTGGCAGTTTTCTCATGCCCCTTTCCTGCTACTTCCCAGTCCTCTTACTTTCCACCCTTCCAAAAGTAAAGATGTGGCAGCTGGATCTATCTCAGATGTGATTTGCTCTCAGTTCTTGCTATTATACCTTGTACAGTTTTTGTGATATGGCTGTTTTAAGTTCACAATGCAGATTTTTGACTGAGTAACCCTGCCAGGAGCTGAGAAGCAGTGCAGGCGGCCTCCATTTCCCCCCTACTTTCCTCTCTGCTTGGTTTCCCAGGTACTCTCCAGTCCACAGTCCCAGCCTGTCCATGTCCGTCACAGAAGCAAGAGAAGCCTGTGGAGGAGATGGGTGCAGAGAAGCAGCACATGCAGGAGAAAGAAGGTATTTTCCTTGAGACAGCTGGGAGGCCAAGCTAAAGTCCAGCTATTCTAGCCTAGGACAAAACCCTGAGGCTCCAACTTCCTTCTGAAGAGATTCCAGAAAGGGCAGAAACACTTTGACTCAGGAAACTGCAACATGGCCAAGGCCAAGATGAAGAATAAACAGTTGTCAAGTGCAGGACCAAGACAAGAACTTGCCGGCTAGTGACCAGATCCCCAGCCTACAGAGTCAGTGCCCCACCAGAAGCTCATCACCATCAAGCTGGCAGGTGGCCAACAAAATTAAATTCTATCAAAATAAAGCCAATGTGATCTGGGTTACTATAGTGGTTTTATGTGTGAAACTTGGTGCTTATCACACAAGACAATAGTGGGAAATCTAGAATCTCCCCTGACAACAGATTATCATGATATGCTTGGCCAATAGACCCAAGACTAGGTTCCTCTAAAAACAGAATAAGTTAAAACTGGCAGTGTACACCAGAGAACTGTGAGTGCTTCCAGTAGTGAAGGGAGCTTATCTCACCTGTTTCTCTACGAGCCAGCACCAACTCTGCACCCCAACAACAGACAGGAGAAAAATTGGCCCCGGGGGAAAACTATGACTATACTGTAACTATGCCGACACAATACACATTTAAAGACATGTACATAATTACACAGGACACAAAGACCTGAGGACCCTCAGGTCCCATAGATTTTCTCCCACCCAAGCCCTTTCAGCTGACCACTGCAGAGGCGTCCTTTTCACTATTTATAGCTGCAGCCATGACCTGCAAGGCAGCTAGGACAGCAGGCTGTAGGCCAGGTTGTGTTTTCAGGGGTTAAGCTTCACCTAGCAAGCTGGAATCTGGCACCTCTCTCTGTACTTCCTCTCCCCTGCACCTCTCTCCCGTCAGGCAATATTATTAAAATTTTAAATCTTGGTTAGTCTTGAAGTTTTTTGCAACTTTTCTTCCCCAGAGCAAACAGTGAATTTTTCCTCTTTGTTAATTTGGTGCTTGGGAGGTTCAGTTTTAACCAAAGAGCTTTCAGAGTAAAGCTACTTCAACACTAGTACTTCTGAGAAATATGATTCAGATTGTTCCTCTGTAATAGTTTGTGGGATTATTAAAGTTTTTTCTTCATTTGGTAGTAGAGAAAACATCAGAATTTCTATATTTTCTCTCAAGTTTCTAATTTTGACCAATTTCTACTGATTACTAATTCCAGAGGTGTCCCTGAGGAGACAGTGCCCTATCAGGAGTCCTAAGGGGATGCATGCCCACTGTGGGGACAACACTGTTAGACTGTTAGAGATGGCGCCCCTTAGTAGTAAACCTGACACCTGTCACAAATAGGGTGCTTGGAAATAGACCAAGAGGGAGACTTATAAAGGGGAAGTTAAAGATGCCCTAGAATTAATACCTCTGGGGAAAAGCAGACAGCAAGGCTGGGAGGGGTTGGCCTGGGTTGTAGTGTAACAAAGGCCTCAGTTGACCCTATAATAGGAATCTAGAGCTGGGGTAACGCTTTTCTTGGAGAAGGCATGACCTGGGCAAAGCAGGTCTCTTCAATGCCCAGAGAGAGACTTCAAGTGTCCTAAATTTATTCTACCACACACGCTTTTGCTGTCCTCTGCATTTGTCGGATAGGAAAAGACTCTCCTGCACAGATGCATGGGAAAAGTCTGACTTAAGTGTTTTATCTTTATCCCTATATTTTTACAAAAGAGGTTTTGAGGTGGTGAGGAGATGAACATGTTTTAATTACTTTATTAGTTACCATTTATTAAACACTATTATAGGCTGTGTACTAGGCTAATTATTTTATACAGGTTATTAATCTTCAGAACAGCCCTGCAAAGTAGGTGCTATAATCTTCAGATAAAAACAGAATCTGAGAGGTTACGTATCTTGCCTGCGGCCACAGAGTAGGTAAATGAGTGAGGCAGAAGGTTGGACTAACTCTACTTCCTGTTGTTTAACCATTTGGTCCTATTGACGATGACAGGAAAAGAAGAAACTAGACAGATAGGACTCTTATCTAAAAAAACAAACGCCCCCAAACTCTGTACAGTTGCTGAAATAGGGTCTTAGGATAGATTCTTCCTGGGGCTACAATAGAGAAACTTGATCAGGAACCAGATTCACAGAAGCATCTCTGCAGTCAAAGCAAATCACAGTTAACAAAAGTCAGAATACTGGTTATCTTGTGGGATGGGCAGTGACTGAAATAACCAAAAAGGAGGGAATTGGGTGCTGTTAGTGTGTCATCCAGGAGGTGATGACAAAGGTATGAACATTATGAACTTTTAAAAAAAAAGTTGTCCATTTAGGATTTGCACACTTTAGACTATAAATGTTATACTTTAGCTTTTTTTTTAAAAATGGTCACTTAGTTCTGTCAATAAAGAACAATCCAGTTCATCAGGAGACGCTCAGCCTTTCTGATATAAAACTCTAGAAAAATTCCAGTACCTCACAAAAGAGACCCTGTTTGTTATGTGGCACTGTCTGTCTTCCTTAATTATTTCCTAGATCGGGATGAAGGCAGTAGATTAATGCTGACAAAGAACTTAAGGAAGTCTTTGGAAATCAACAAGTGTGTTCCCTAGACAGCTCTGTGTTCTCTTTGGTATTACTGCTAAGTTGGCATTTACAGAACTGAGGCGGCTCCTGAATGGGGGGTAGAGAGAGTGCTCCCAGCTCCCTCCACACAGTTCTGTATCTGAGTCCTCCCTGGGCTCAGATCCACTGCACTGGGTTGAGTCAATGGTTGGGAAATTTGGGTCCACTTATCCTGTCAAGTCCAGGTCATCCAAGACTACAACCTTTTCTTCTCCACTTGGGATGGCCCCTCTTTTACATCACAGACTGCCCAGATTACATTGCATGACTCCAGTGAGCACCAGTCACAAATGTGAGTGCTCTGCTGTATAGCAACCCTGTCCACAATGGTCTGTTTCCCTTCCCTCTTTCTCCAGGGATTAGGGACTTCCTGCTGGAGAAGGAAGGAAAGGCTCCACCCCAGTCTCATGACTCAAATGGTGATGGGGGTAGAATCCAAAAGGCCCCAAAGGAATGGTGGCCAATAGGGCTGGCAGGCAGAGATGCCCAGGACTTGCTAACCTACTTCTATCATCATCACTGAACCTTAAGTTCTACCAGCTCTCAAGCTGTGTATTTCCTAGTGCAACAGATCAACATGAGTTCTTAACCTTTGTGTTCTTTCTCAACAATGATGAATAGAAGTGGTGAAAAGAGACATCTTTGTCTTGTTTCTAATCTCAGGAAAATCACTTAAGTATGTTTTATCATTAAATGTGATATTAACTGTGTATTGCTTTGTAAGTATTCGTTGTTATATTGAGCTAATTCTCTTTAGTTTGTGGAATATTTTGGCTTTTGTTAAATGTTCTTTTATTTCCATTCCATCTCAGTGGAGAGAGCTCAGAAAAATACATGTGCATATTGATAGATTTTTAGTGTATTAAATAAGATTTCAGATGAACATACAGTTTTGATTCTTTATTCTAGTGATAAGATATAGTGTATTAATTGATTTTCAGATGTTAAATCAAACTTGCATTCCTGGAATAATTATATTTAGTCATGGTGTATTATCTTTTTACCTTTTCACATGTTGCTGATTTCAATTTGTTAGTATTTTATGAAGAATTTTTTTATTTATATTCATAACAGATTCATTTTGATTTTTGTTGGTTTTTTATTAAGTTTTTTTATTGATTGCATAAATATACATATATGTATACATATATAATACATCATTGTCTGCCCCGAGGGCTCTCTCATCACCCCATCACCCATACATCATCTTAATCTCCTGTGCCTTCTCCCTCCCTCAATGCCACCCTCCTCCCCCTCTCTAGTTCTATGCTTCAGTTTTGTTGACTGTTGTAACTTTTTCTTGTCTGTTTGTTTTCCCTATATCCCTCATATAAGTGAGACCATCCCGTATTTTTCTTTTTCTTTCTGACTTAGTTCCGTTAACATGATTCCTTCTAGCTCCATCCATATTGCTGCAAATGACATAAGTTTGTCTTCTTTGATTGAAGAATAATATTCCATTGTGTAACTATAACACATCTTTTTCAGCCATTCATCAGTTTTGGGGGGCATTTGGGTTGTTTCCATATCAATAGACATCCAAGTACAGGTGTCCTTTTGAATTAGTGTTTTTGTATCCTTTGGGTAGATTCCAAGAAGTGGGATTGCTGGTAGTTCCATTTTCAGTTGTTTGAAAGTTCTCCAAACAGTTTTCTTATATTTTGTCTTTTCTTGTAAAGTCTTTGGTTTTGATATCAGGTTAATAGTAACCTCATAGAATGAGTTAAGAAGAATTCCCTCCACTTTTATCTTTTGGAAGAGTTTGTAAAGACTTGTTAATTTTTTTATATATATTTGTTAGAATTCACCTATGAAGTCATTCAGGACTGGATTTTAACTTAAGGGAAGTTTCAAAATTACTAATTCAATTTCTACTTACTTTATGTCTATTTGGACTTTCTATTTTTAACTGAGTCAGTTCCAGGATGTTTCTTTCTAGGAATTTATCCATTTCATCTAAATTGTTTAACTTGTTGGCATATTGTTCATGTATTATTTTACAAACTTTTAAAATTCTGTAAGATTGGTAGTTATGTCCTCTCTTTCATTCCTAACAACCATATTTTGAGTGAATTTTTTTCTCTATTTTTGGTTTATCTGTTTATCTAAAACTTTGTCAATTTTGTTGATGTATTCAAAGGACCAACTTTGCTTTTGTTGGTTTTCTATATTTTTTGTGTGTGTGTACATAATCTGAGTATATGTGCACATCCAGAATTAATTCTATATCTCAATCTATATTTATATTAAACTAAACACAAGTTCATATTGATATTTCCAACTCTAATCTAGTATCACATGATTCATTCATTCCCCTGCTTATCTGTATCTTCACACTCTAAGAGTGAGAAATCTGACTCGTCACCTGGCCACTCAGGTGTTCAGTCCCAATATACATGTACAGTGGTTTCATAATTGATAACCCATACTTCCATGGGAAACAAATTTACCAGCTGGAGTCCAATATTTATGTATAGTTTTTTATATCTTTACATTACCTTATATCTTACATTCTTCATTCATTTCCAAAATCACTTGGTTTGTACTTTTAATTCGCTCCCGTCATATATATATATATATAGTCCATTATATATATATATATATATAGTCCACCCTGATTTACTAAAATATATTTTAAAATTTACATGCATCAATGTTTACTCATTATGCTATGAAGTTTTATAGATTTTGACAAATACGTATTTTCAAGCAACCTAAATGCCCCAAAACAGATGACTGGATGAAAAAAATGTGGTATATATACACAACAGAATATTACTCATCAATTAAAAATTACAAATTTGATGATTTTATGATAACATGGATGTACTTAGAAGAAATCATATTAGGAGAAACAAGTCAAAAAGAAAAAGAAACCAAATGGTTTCATTAATATATGGGATATAGGGAAAAAATAAACAAAAGCCTTGAGGAAAAGTCAAAATAAGCTAAGCACCAAACTGAAGCACACAACTTCGGGTAGGGGAGAAAGGGGGGGGGGGAATGGTGGGAAGGGTGGGGGAGTGAATCCCTGGGATTACAGTGATGTGAAATTTATATATACATAAATTTTTTTAAATACGTATTTTCATGTGTCATACAGAATATTTTACTGCTCTAAAATATAGATCACTTGTTCAGTCCCCCCCCACACACACACTATCTAATTCCCTGGCAACCATTGATTTATTTTTGATCTCTAAAATGTTTTCTCTTCCAGAGTGTTGTACTAATGGAATCACATAGTACGTAACCTTTTAAGATCGACTTCTTAAAGTTAGTAATATGCATTTCACTTAGCAATATTTTTCATGTTGCTGCATGAATTGATAATTCACTCTTTTTCACTGTGGAATAGTATTTCATTGCATTAATATACCACAGTTTGTTTATCCATTTGTTTTTTAAAGATCATCTTGGTTGCTTCCAATTTTGGAGGATTATGAGTAAAGCTGGTCTAAACATTCACACATGGATTTTTGTGTGAATATGTTTCCAACTTTATGCCTAGAAATACGATTGCTGTATTTTATGGTAAGACTGTATTTAACTTTATAAAAAAAAACTGCCAAACTGTCTTGCACAGAGGCTCTGAAATTGCACTCCCATTATCAATGAGTGACCTTTCTTACACATTATCACTAAGGACTTTTCAATGACCCAGAATCTAAATTTATGGCCCTTACTAATTGTGTTTTACTTTTCTGATGAATCTAAGACCGTGAGAAACCACAGAAAAGTGAGGGTGTGCCTTGGAGGCAGATAAGAACCCTTTGATTAATTTTATCAATTTTTGATTAATTTTATTTCCTGGCCAATGGCTAACTGTATAAAAGCCAGGTGTCAAAAAAGACCTCCTTGCACTAACGGAAAAGGGTCACCAACCACATAAAGGAAGTGTTCTTTCTTCACTAAACTGATAGTCTCAACTTCTCATTTAAGAAAATTTAAGATTTTCTAATGGTCTTATCATTTTTGCCTCCTTTCTCAGTAATCCAGAAATTCTCTGTTACTATTATAGATATTATAATTTCTCAGAGAACATTTTAACTACCTCTTTTGATTTTGCTATCAATAGTTGGAAATTATACATTGGAGTTTAAGAGTCATGTGCTATGATGATCCCTTTCTTAGTAAGCTTGAATTCCAATTTGAGATGGATTTTAATATACAACTTTGATAGAGATAAATATTGCACTGAGAGTGCTGACTTTAATGAGAAGGGGTCAGGAAGTGATGATCTGCGGTGGGGAGAGACCAGCTGGTGATGAGGAGAAGGGTCCATGCCAGGAGTGAGTGATCCCCATAATGAACTGGAGGGTCCAATGGAGGAAGTGAAAAGGAAGCAAGATGCAAGATGTTAGGATGGAGAATCAGGAGAGGAGGGCAAATACAGTCTATCCTGAATGGAAACTGAGAGTGGGAGACTTGTGGAAGAAACCAGGGTTGTGGTTACTTTAGGTCATTCTGACTTGAAGCTTTCACAGTAGCAGAAACAATAGCCAACAAGTTTTGAGTCTTTCTAATATGCCCACTGGGTGCTAAACACTTTGCATTATCTCATTTAAACCTGTGAGACAGCATTATTATTCCCATTTCCCTGATGAGAGATCAGAGAGATTTTTGGCAGTTTAAGATACTTAAAGATAACTATCTAAGCTACTTAGAGGGCTAGACCTAGACTTGAGATTCCTACGTAGGCTTGTTTAGTTGCTAAACTGTCTCTATGAGCTCTTTTGAACACCTTCTAGGTACCAAAGTTAGAGTACCAAAATGCTCAAATTCTGTCTAAATTATACCTTCAGACTCTTCCGCTTTATACAGATCTCCATGGTCACAGTCTCCTTCCTCTCAACTCCCAGAAGCCCTTGTCTACAGACACTCCAGCAAACACATCTTGACTTGAGTTTTAACTCTTGCATTCATACAACTACTGAACTTAAACAGTTCACTTTTGCATTTTGTTCTCTCCCCCTAATCTTTTTTCTTTTCAGATTTTATTTTACTAGGACTGTTTTAGATTTACAGAAGCATTATGAAGAAAGAAGGGAGTTACCACATATACCCCCAAGTTTCCCCTATTATTTCTGGTTAACATAACCTGCTTCCTCTTGATAATTTTCTCTGTACCCACTTACACATCAATATACTTCTTGAAACACGGTTGTTTGGTTTTTTTTGGGGGGGGCATATCAGAACTAAGATCTGTGTTCTGTGAAAGGAACTACCTATCACTCAGAACAGGTCAAGTGATTGTGAAGTCAGACCAACATGAAGTCCTTGCTTTTCTTCCAGAAGGACATTGCTTTGAGATGATGTGCTGAGGTATCAAAGCAGTATATCAAATCATTATCTCCTTTCCTTTCTTGTGGAAACTTGAAACTGTCCAACCAGTGAGCTCTGGTGAAAAACAAAACCAACAATCTGGAATCTGTTAGTTGCTAATCACCAGCTGCATACACCCAACTTTGTGATTCTGCTCTTTTGAAAAAGTTACCCAGTGAATGAATTGGCTTCATCTCAGTCCAGGAACAGACTGAACAGGGCACTCCATTCAATAAGCATTTGAGTACTTACCAGGTGGCCATAGGGAGAGTCTCTAAGACTCCTAGGACTGGCCCCATGTCTGTAAAGCAGGATGTCATGGACCCAAAGAGAGGGGAGCACCAACTCTGGGAAGAGGATGCTGGGTGTCTTTGGGATAGGCTGAATGAACACAAGTGCATCACCAAGGTGGATGTGTCCAGCAGGCATTTCAGAGTCAAGATCTGGGCCTGAGCGGAAGGAGACACAAACATATGTGTTACGGTGGGCAGCAGGAATCCTACTGGAGAGGCCCCCATGGGAACTACCTGTGGGTAACTGACCTTCAACTTATCATGTACCTTCTCAAATAATTCATGACATTCGCACATCTGCTGCCTACCTTGTTTTTGCCGAAAAAAAAAAAAAGTCTTAAAAATGGATTACTATGGAGCACTTACAACTCCTCTTTACTTGCCATTTGTCTGCTTTAAGTGATATCTAAACATGAAACAGGACGTTTCTCTTAATGTCTCAAAGGGTTTAATATTGTGGAAATACAATGGTGGACTTCCAGAAGACAGAGAAGAACCCGAGGGAAGCATTCTGAGGCAGCTTTTTACCACCAGAACTCAATATAGCATCTGGCACACACTACACTCCGAATAAATGTTCATCAAGTGAGCAAGGTACATGAGACCACAAACTCTTTATTCTGTGACCATGTGGCCAGTTGGGCAGGAAGTAGGGACTTGACAGATGGCCTGAAAGCTGGCTCAGGCTTAGACACAAGACAAGGTAATGGCAAAGGGAGCTGATGTCATCCACACAAGCACCAGAGCAGAGACACTTGCCACCCAGACTGGTTTAGGGCCATTCATGATCCAGCCCAATGGCTGTGTTAAATGGCCAGAGAGAAATGGGGCAGGGGCAAAGTTGACCTCCCAGGAGCTAAGTGCACAGAACTCCAGATAGGCTGGAGTGGTATCTAAAGGCTCAGTGTGGAGGGTAGAAGAGTAGCTCAGCCTCTGGGTGGGGGTCTGGGTAGGTCACAGATGCTCACAGTTTGGGGCTACCCCAAGCCAAAAGGGTAATCTTCAGAGCCTATTTCCAAGTAAGAGTAGACAATGCACCAATATTCCATAGCTCCTGTGTGTGCCCTTGACTGAAAGTCACCTTCCTCTGCCAACTCAGAGGAATAGAGAAGGAGAAGTGGGTCAAGGTGAGGGCCCTACTCATGACCTTTAACTATATTCCAAAATTGGGTTCCCAAGACTTGTTTGTGTAAGTGGGTTAGGGGAGAGAGGAAGATCGTGATGTGTTATCTGTTTCTCTTTTCTCAGTAAGAGTTTTTGTTTGCTTCCTGATTTTTTGTGAGGATGGGATGGTGGTATTTGATTATTTTTGAAAAATCCTCCCCTTGCTCCAGCCCTGACCCCAACTTGCAGGAACATTTCCAAAGCAAAGATCTGCAGGGACTGGTTCTTTAGCTGGTCTTCCCCAGAACCCTTCATAACAGGGGCTAAGCCACGGTTTCAGAAGCTCAGTATTATCAGTTCACCGAGGATTATCAGGTAATCTGCTACCTAGACAATCAAAAACTGATTTATAAGGCCAATTACTTAATTTGTGTGGAACAAAAAGACTGTTGTGTAGGCCAAATCTTCAACTCACATCAGGATCTAGAGTCTTCTCACGAGACAAAAAAATCTCTGAAGAATCTCTGAGTGAGCTGTTTGGCAATTCGGGAAGTCCCAACAAAGGAGCAGAATGGTGTTATAGACTGTTTTACTTAAGCTGTGATAGCCTACAAACTCTGTTGTCCACTGAAAAGCCTTGCAGAATAACAGGCCACTTGAGCTACGTATAATTGCTGCCAAAAAGAAACCACTTTTATGCCAGCTGACCACACAGGGTGTCCTCCATGTAGAGAAATAGCTAGAGAAATGGCTAGTAAATAGCTCTCTGTTCCCTAAAGTCTATTAGAATATGCTCTGAAGACCAGCAGCCCAGGCATCACCAGACATCTTGTTAGCAATGCAGAGACACAGGTCCCACCCAGATCTTCAGGGTCAGAATCTGCACTTTAACAGACTCCCAAGAGTTTCATGTGCATGTTAAAGTTATAGAAGCCCTGAGCTAGAATTAAGGCAGCATGTGGATCTCGAAGCTCACTTGGGTTTGATTTACTTCCATACCCCCAGGTAACCCTACCTGTCCCTTAATAAAGTAAGGACCAGGTCAGGGATCTCTTGCCCAAAATGAGAAGGGCACAAGACTTAGCTATCTCCTGTTCCCACATTCTCTTCCTCTTTGGAGGTGTCTCTTGTCACTGTCTGCCTTTGAGTCCTTGATTGGATTTTAGTAAAGAAGAAAGTGGTTATCTTCAAATGCTCTTCTTCCTTATTAGAACTCAGTACCAGAAATGGTAATCTCATATTTGGAGGTGGTTTATCATGGTTACATTTTAGGTCGGCTGTTTTCTGATAGCCTACTTGGGGTCTGTGAATTGTCATCTCATCACTTGAACATAGTCTAAATTTCACTACAGCCTAGGTTACTTCTAAGAAACATTCTGGGAGATAGCTACCCCAGTAACACAGGACCAAGTGACTTTGTCTTTATATTTGGGGGTCTTTTATTCTGTGTCCATGGCATCAGATTCAGTTATAAGCCTGACTCAAACCTTTTTCAGTTGGCTTCAGTGGTAAGGTTCAGGATGGAGCCTTTCTATTCTGGACACAGAACTTCAGCATCTGCCTGTTGGATAGGATTTCAATATTTTTGTTACATGAGATATAGTGAAAGGAGGTTTAAAGCTGGAGGATCTCAAAGATTTTAAGCTTGTCATTTAAGAATTGTACTACATGGAGTTGACGATTTTGCATTCTTTATCTACTTATTCATCTATAAAATGGGTATGGCACCATATCACAGAGTTGTTGAGAGGTTAAAATAGGTACCTCACCCAGTATACAGACAGAACAGGGGCTCACTACTGTTAGTAGATTCTAAAATATCTGGAAATCTGGCCTTCAAAGAGGGCTTCCTTACCATTTACGAGACAATATGGGACAAACCAAGGGAAGTCAGGCCACCCTCACAGATGCAACCACTAAATAGTTGCCTTTTTGACAACATTTCCACAGAAGAGAAGTAAACTTTTGGCAGGATTATTTTCCAACCCAAAGGAAAATTTGTCTACTTGTATGTATTGAGCTGAAGAAACCAGAAATTTTCTGACGAAAGTATTTTTCCTGCACCCTGGATTTGCTGACTGGGGATTTAGATTTAATCATCTGTCTTCTTTACACATTTAATCATTTTCCACATTTATATCAGCAGCCACCCAGTTCTTCAAAATGCTCTTTCAAAGGTCTTTTTTTTTTTTAATATCCTCAACTTAGGCAGCATGTTGCCATATGGTACACAGTTTATCTGAAGTACTGTTGTTTAGGATGCCAGATTTACACCACAGAGGAAGAGAAACTGAGAAAAAAAAGTGAGTTGCAAGCTACAGATGTCGAAAGGAAGAAGATGAAAACAAGAGAAACCAAAGTGACTGAAACTTTGGAAACAAAGTCAGTATAATTTTTTTGATTTAAAACTCTCCTTACCAAAAGTAAGGATAAATTCTGAGAATTTGAAGATATTAGCAGTCTTGTAGAGATAGTATGAATGCATTGCAGTTCTCTCAAACATGTACCTCGGATGGGAGCTGGTTGATGCCCACAACTGTGGAAATCAAGGTGTTCTCTCCACCTTGGGCCTGGAGTTTGGACCTCTGTCATGGATGTCGCCCATGTTCACCTCCAGCCTGTTGCCCATCCAGCTACATGTCTTCCATCAGTACTTCAGCAAGGGCGTCCCTTGTGCCCCACTCAGGTGTGTCACCTTTACACTGGTGTCACCTTTTATAGGGTTTACTTTATCTACACGTGGGGGACAGAGGAGTTTTTGGAAATCAAGAGAAAGAATTCAGTTGCCTGTAGAAAGGACAAATGAACCATCAGAAAATTGCTCCATGTCACTAAAAGAACCTTCACTGGAGAGAAGTTTATACTATAGTGTCTTGAAACACACTAAATTCATAGTCTGAAAAAGAAACAAACCAACAAATTAAACTCAAAAAAAGAAGAAAAAAACACAAAAAAGAAAAAAGAAAAAGAAAACTCAAAAAAAGAAAAAAAAAAACATGTACCTATACTTCTGGGTCATCAGGTACATTACAAAGTCTTATTTTTAGAATTATCTCAGATTTCCCCCTTAATGTGAATACAATCCAAACTTTGAAATAAAAGTAAATCTGAAATGAAAAACAAATAGATCTCCTTCCCCCCATACTGAATCTTCTCAAAATGTCCTTCTTGGGTGGTTCCTGAACTTCTTTCTTAAAAGTTCTGCTTTGGGGAGGAGTCTGTAAGCCTAGATGTGCCATCAGTGTCAAGAGGCAATTTAGTGAAGTTGTTTACAGCAGAGTTCAGAAGCTAGTTCCCCAAGCTGGAATTTCAGTTGTCACCATTTCTTAGCTATGTGGCTGGGTGTAAGTTCTTTAATTTCTATATAAGACCAGTTTCCACAGCTAGGAAATATGCATTCTTATGATTATTTTAATTAATTTAATCAATATATTTCAAGTCAACTTATTGAATTTAAATTAATATTATTTTAAGATTTGTTATGAAGATTACATGAGCTAATACTATAAAGGGATTAGTGGTGTGTGCATGGTGGTGTGTGCCTTTAATACCAGCCTAAGAAGGGAGGCTGAGACTGGGAATCGCTTGAGTCTGAGGGCTCGAGACTCACCCGGGGCAACAATAAAGACCTAGTCTAAAAAAATAGCTGGGCGTGGTGGCCTATGCCTGTAATTCCAGCTACCTGGGAGGCTGAGACTGGAGATTGCTTGAGTCGTGGTACCCTAGGCAACTTGAGTCTGGTTCCCTAGGCAACATAGTGAGACCTAGTCTCAGGAAAAAATTACTATAAAAGGATTAGAATTGTTCCTAGTACCCAGAAGATGCTCAATTAATCGTAGCTGTTGTCGTTCATCTCTAGCTGCAAGTTTTTCCCAGTCAAATAGATTCCACTTGTTCTATCACTAACTGAAGAGGCTGGTAATAAACCGGGATAGTCTATACACGGTGTACCAGACTATAGCAGTTTGTGGAGATTTCATTATCCAGGAAAAAGAGAGAAATATGGAATCTGAGTATAATTAGATTTTAAACCCAGTCTCTATTCCAGAGGTCAATCTGCTCCAGTTGAACCCTAGTCTAGTGAAAGTTCAGCAGGAGTTGACTATGTGCAGTGGGTGTTAAGTTAGCAAATGAGGAGACAGACATGGAATTCCTAAAGTCTGTGCAGCCTCCAGAACAGAAAAAGAGGGACCCTGCGCTATCTGAGTTGGTCAGACTATCCTTCCAAAAGTGACCAATGGTGGGGTGACATGAGTCATGTCTTGTGGTTGCTCTTGAAAGGATTATGATATTTAGCCAAGAAGAAAAGGCAGCTGTGGCTACAAGAGCAATCTTCCAACAATAACTATTTCATAGAAAATAGATTACTCAGCGCAATACAAGTAAAAACTTTCTAACAGTCAGAACTACCCAAGATTCTCTGCTTTGGAAAGCAGTAGATACAGCCTCATTGCAAAGGTAAAGGAGAAGCTAGACTACCACTCAGAGAGGGTGATGTAGAAGGATTTTGTTTAATGAATTAAAAATATGTTTATGTTTAGTGGATATCCATTATGGGTCAAGAATGGTGCAGGAGTTAAAGTTCTTCCCAAACTTGAAATTATCAACTAGTTCTATTTTGCCTACATAGAACTAAATAGAAGTTCAGATCCTACTCAAAACTCTAATGTAGCCTTCTACACTTATTGGCATAATCATCCTTGCAATTAATCTTTCTGCTTTCCCTGCCCAGAGTAACCTTTGTCACTTGTCATAAAGAAGGGGCAAACATCACATTAAACTGCCATTGCTCATGGTTCATGTTCTCCTGTTCTCTCCGTGTGCTTCTTTTAGGCAAAGAAAAAATAATTCAGTCAGCAGTATTAAGACAGGACACTGAAGGTTTCCAACTACATTTTTAAGGGGAAAAAAAAAGAAATGGAAAATGGTACCAACCTCAAAAATACGAGCTTCCAGTCCCTGGAATGCATTCTCTTCCTATACGTAGAATTCCACATTTTAATTTTATGATTGGCTCTAAAGTGATTCACTGCCCTAAACTCAGGGCTCCAACGTAAAGAAAACAGATGCAGCTTGTCAATTAGGATCTGTGGTCAGAGCACAGAGTAGGTTCAAGTGGCTTCTGTAATGGTGTGAGGACCAGTTGTATGACAGGCAGGGTCTGCCCTGTGACCAAAGTGTACGGCAGTATTTGAAAGTGTTTAAAAGATTTTATCTACATTCTTTAACTCTGCCTTCCAACTCATAAAACTTCAATCAACATTTGCTGAAGTGTAGGATGGTGGGAAGTTGAACTTTGGGAGTTGATGTTTAACTTTGGCAAGTCTTTTTGTCCTATCACTGCAACACTTGCACTCTGAGAAAGAGGATTGCCAAGGACTGTGGTTCTCAAACACAGGTCACATTCCATTGAAAAATCAACTTAATGGGTTGAAATCAACATTTTAAAAATTAAATAGAAAAATTCCAGAGTGTTTTGCACACAGTAAGACTATCATTTCACTAAACTTTTTAGTTTCATTCAAACATACACATACATGTATACAGACATGTATACAGAGTTGTGAAGCATAAAATGGATGCTTTACCATGGAATGCAGTCAGAAATGTTTGAGAGGAGCCAGGGAAGGACACAGAGATAATAAAGATTCCCAAACTTTATTTCATTGAAAGCATGCGAGCTATGGAGTGTTCAGAAATGGGAGTTAGTGCCATATAATGACAACAGAGAAAATGAAAAAAACAAAACTCTGAACATTTATAGGAAATATAAGACACCACAAAATTGTCTCTCAGTATGTAAAGATTCTGTGACAAAGCAAGATAAATTTTCATCTATTTGAAATTGCAGAGGATGGAAATCCTCGAAAGCTTCTAGGGATTAAGAGATAGTAAAGCGAATTTAATTGCACAGTGCTCATAATTACTAATAAATGCACAAAAATAAAAATATAATTGACATGTTCTTTAGTGTCCTCTTTATTCATTTTAGTGATGCAGACGTTTTTATTTGGGTTACTTGACCTCCATCACCTAAGCCCATCTTTCTCATGTAGTTAAAAGATTTTCACCAGCAAAACCGACACCTTTTGCCCCTTTATTTAAAGAAAGGGCACAGGAACTCAGCTGGACTATTGTCCGGGTTTCAAGAAGGACCCCAGCACTACTAATCCGTATTCATTCATTCCCCGCCCTACCCTTTTCCTGTGTGCATGCACTTGCGGTGATGCTTCTGCTTAGAAGTTTCTGTATTTCTCCTCGGAAGGAAGGAAGGGTAATGAACAGGTGTAGCCTGCTCTCTTTAGTCTACTGGGAAACTAGGGACGAGCAATAGCCTGAGGTCGGGAAACGAATTTACATTTTACGGAATTGTCTCTGTGCCCCTCTGGCCTCTGACCTGGAAAGCCATATATCTGTAACCCCTTATTGACCCAGCGAACTGTTAGTAAACTAGTTTAATCTTCTCACTGGACAACAGGTTATCAGCCTGTTGGACAGGAGAAGGGAAGGGAGAAGGTGTAAACGTTTGGAAAGTTTAAAAAGTGACAAGGATTCAATTTCACTTGCTATGCATTGCACAATCCTATAATAATGGCAGTGAACATGAAATTCTACAAATCTATCACCCTAATGAATAGCTTGTTTCTATTTCCCCTTCCATCCTTCATTATGTAAAGCACTGCATCAGTAGTGGTTTAAAGACAGCTCTTACATATTTTAAACGCAAATTTACTTCTAAGGCTTTTTCTTTTTCTTTATTCAAAATATTCCCCCTCTCACCCTCGAGGCTACAAAATATACATTTACAACATGGCTTTAGTGCCTAATTTTCTATCAAGGCATCCACTGTATAAAAGTATTTCAGTGTAAATATCCAACGTTTTGGAGTTGACCTTGCACTACAGCACAAGGAGATCTGTCAAGGTTAGGCTGAAAGCTCGGCAGGCTATATATAAGCCGCAGGCCCCGCGGAAGGCACCGAGGTGGTAGCTGGGCTGTAAACCCGCCTCTCCACCAGACACCTGCCGTTTGGCGCCTTTTCTCTTCCTCCTCCCCACACCCTCCCGACGCTCTGACCCAGCGCCGGCGACCTGGTGCGTGCGCACCCCTCGCCCGGAGCGTTTTCCTCTAGTCCCTCCTTAGGTGTACGTGAGGCAGGAAGTGACGTGAGGGGGGGGTCGGGAGAGGGCGGGGCCAGACTATAAACCGCCGGTTGGGGGCGGCTGTCCCCGCAAAGGGCGTCTGCAGCGGCCGGTGGCGGCTTAGGTGGTGGCGGACGAAGGAGGTGCTGGTGTGAGTGACGCGCCGCTGCTAGAACCGTGCTGACCCTCTTGTCCCCTTTTTGGCTTGCCGTGCTGGTCCGAGCGGTCTGCGGGGCGGCCCCTCTTCGAGGCTGTCCAGCAGCCTCGTGGAGCTGCAGGGGGAGCGGGCAGGCTGCGGCGCCGCCGGGCGGGGCGGGCGGGGAGAAGTGGGACCTGTGCACCGCTGGGGTCTGGACAGCGCGAGTGCGCCGAGTGGGCTGCAGGTGCAGCGGCTGCTGCCGCTGTGCAGTGGGCGCCGGCGGTTCTCTGTGCTGTCTTTGAGCCCTCGTGCCGGCCTCGGTCTCTGATCCACTGAAGGGCTTTTTCTACAAAGGCTGTGAGGGCGAGATAAGGGGTAATCCCTGTGTCTCTGCGCCCCGCCATTGTGCTTCTAACTGTTCGAGCTCTCCAGTATCGTCCCCAGTAGCTAGCCAGTGGCAGATGCAGGCTCCCCTGGCCTCCTGGCACAGCCCTAGGCGGCGGGCATGCGAAGCGAGCTGCTCTGCCGCAGCATTGGCCTGCTCTGCTGGGAGCACGTGGCTGCTCCAGGAAGTGTCCCCAGGGAATGGCTGTCGGGGTGCCTGGGTGACCTTGATCTGGTAGTCCTTCGCTTTGCTTCTTCGGGGGCCCTCTCTCGTCTCCCAGCTGAAAGGGACAGACCTGTTCTCGATTGGGTTACTACTGTGTCCTAGATATTTGGATGGTTTCTAGAAGTGTTACCTGATCTTTCTTGCTAGCCGCTGCTTATTGGCCATGAATATGGGCTCTCAGTTTTCCCAAGGCAGAAGCCTACCGAATTTCGCAGGTGCCCACAGTAAGGAAACATTCCTGTCGCTAGTCTCTCATTGTAAATTGGGAAACCCCAACAATAAGACTTCTACTTTGTGGAAGCCTTGGTCTAAAGACTAAAAGTCATTTGAATTAGAATATGCTTTGGCCTTCAGAAAAGTGGCGATGTGATCAAAGAGTTATGCCCTAAAGACTCACCAAGTCATTTTCTCGTGGACAGTTCTCTGAAGTGGCAGTAGGGAGAGTGGGTAATGAAGTGTTTTGTGACTTAACTCTTCCCCTCTGCCCACTTTATAGCGACTGACCTTGGACTTGGGCGGACAGGGGAACTTGATTGCTGCTGCTTTTTTCCCATTGGGAGTGGGTTGGGGGGGTAAGAGAATTGAAGTAGGAAATAGTTGTCCTGTTACAGAAGTATTTGGATACCTGATATTTTTATTCTAGGCTTAGATATGAGTTTGGAATACTACATGCTGATTTGGTTGTCTCTGAGCTGGGGATTTGCGCTTATTGACAAAGACATTTGAGAAGTTATTTTCTATTGTGACAATTAAGTTGAGACCTTATAAAGAATACTTGTTGATCCTGCTGGTTCCTTCCCCCACCTCCCAGTTTTGGTTTATAATAAACTTAATAAGAAAGACAGAATTCTAAAAAAGAAAAGAAATGTCACTGATATGAATTGTTTTTCACGAGTCTTTATATCGCATAACAACCTTTGACTTTTCTTTGGGTGTTCTTGTCAAGTAGTGGTGATTGTGAACCTCACCTGTGCTGAAGGTTATTGGATAAAGAACCACTTGACTAATTCTGCCCTTCTGTGAAGCAGTAATTTACCTCTGATAATGTATTTATAATGGAGCAAGGATCTCTGCTAACCTGAATTAGACAGTGAAAGTTAGTTAAGAATGATCCTCTGAAACCTTTTGGAACTCCTCTCTGTGTTCATCTATCTACTCTCCCAGATGCTGTCCCACTGCTGGATTGCAATGATTTTAGGTGGTCTTGACCTTTCAGTTAGGCAATCATTTTTCAGAACTGAATGGGAATGAAGATTCTTGTTTTCCTTGCTTGCCTCAACTGACCTTTTGATTAGGCTCATAATGTTAGACTCTTGGAACCTTGACCATCTCTTTACAAGTTATTCTGCATATAAACAAGTATAATCTCTGAGGTCTTGCAGAAGTTTTAAAAATTCATGTAATCTTTTAATTTGCATTTGCAAATGCATAGTTATCTAGAGAAATAGTTTGCAGATAGAATGCTTATAACCAGTTGCTTGAAAACTTGGAATTTAGCCAGGTAAACCTAAATTTGTCTACTTTTTAAAATCTCTTAACTATCTTTTACCCCATCATTCAGGATAAATCAATGTTTGGTAGGGATGGATGGAAAAAGATTGCACATTCAAGGTTCTCATTATATTCCTTTAAATGTCATTTTGAAAACATGAAAAACTAATCTCATATATTACTTAAACCCTAATTATGGTTAAGAAATCTTAGTTAGTAACCAAATAATTCCATATCAAGTACTATAGGATAGGAAAACAAGTCAGAAATGGCTCTTGAGCTGAATTCTTGAGTAGAACTTCAAGAATAGAGGAAGAATGTTAGGAGGTAAAGACAGGAACTGAATTCTGTTTCCTTTGGGGAAAACTCTAGAACTAAGCCTCAAAAGCAGTAGGGTAACTTATGTATGTTCCAAGGACTTGAAAGTGACTATTTTTGCTAAATTGAAGTGGGCTTGTCAGTAATAACAAACAGGTGGCTTATTCTTATTTTAAGTAAAATGTAGCAGCAACTATGTTATACATAGATGAAAGTGTATTTTGGTCCCTAATTTCCACAGCCCCTCATCACCACTTAGCTGTACATATTATTTATAGGCTTCTAGTTTTGAGACACCCCAACAAAGCTTAAGACCTCAAGGTAATTAAGTGGAAATTAATAATACTACATTTTAAGAAAATAGAAATAAGATTTCAGTTAGATTTCAATCTAAAATGAGTTTTGGATTATACTTTAGCCAGTACTTTTGCTTCCTCCTGTCTTACATACTATTGCTCAATTAAAGACGTTTCAGATCTTCCATCTCATGTTGAAAACACATGGAACTCTGTTTTGCTTACCTTAATTTTCATAATTAATGTGAGCTACTGAATAGTCTTCCCAGTATCATTGAACAGCAAAGATGTACATGGCACTTGTGGATAAAAATCAATCTGGTGTTTAGTTTGTCTCCTAGTAGATTATTGGCATTGATGGGGATAACTTGAAGTAAGCCAAGTGAGAGTTATTTAACTTTCAGATATGTGATCTTTTAGCAAACTTACATTTATAGACAGGGTAGTGTTATTTATTATAACTGGCATGAAATTTCTCTTCCATGGTTTTAGAACATCCATTAGAGTGATTTCAGTTGGAAGAAAATTCACTAAGGGGTTCTTTTCAATAAAAAGTCTTAATATATGTGATGTCATTTTCAAAGAATGACTCAAAATTGCACATCTAAAACTTCAGGAATAACTTGTGGGTATCATAGAATTATTATGTTCTTCATGGTGGTGTGGAGTTAAGTGATGAAGTTAAAGTGGGATTTGCCTAGTTCAAAATTGTTTTTCCCTGTCTTAATTTGTGTTATGGTCTTAATATTGTATCTGGGGATTAAAATATAGAAATAATATGTTTTCTCAGTAAAAAAACAGATTTTAGTTGCCAAATTGAAGTAATAATATTCTATTACTATTTGCTTGTCTAACATACTTGTAGTTACTGCATTTCTTTATTTATTTAAGTCCTTATCTAGAGCATTTATTATAAGACTTTAGTCTTAACATACTTTAAAACTGGACATCTTGAGGAGTGATTGGTTCAAATGAATATTAAACTTGTAAGCTTCTTTTTCCTAGAAAAGGGTGATTAAAATTGGTTCAGAGTAGGGCGTTCTAGTGCTGGCTTTAGTGATTGGGTTTGTATACTTCTGGTGCAATGATAGTGATAAGCTTTTTGTACCAGAAGGGGCAAGAGATTGTGCTTCTAAGAATATGGCTTGTTGCTTATTGGCTCTCATCTTTAAAGCTTGGGAATTTAAAAAAAAAAATGGGAGGGGGGTGTTTAATAAATTATGATAGACTCTTTCCTAATGCCAGTTTACAGGCCTTTTGTTTTAATCATTACATATCTCAAAGCTTGCTTTTGTAAACCAAATAATGTTATAAATGCTGGATATTGTGATGAGGAAAAGACTTAAAGTAGATAGAATGAAATTAATGTCCCTTTTCAAGTAAGTGTGTAGATATATTTAAATCAAATTAATTAGAATCCAGTCTTTGGTTTGTAGCTATTACAGAATTCTGTTGGTTAGAGTTATATTTTACTTTGAGAAAAGTTTAGATTATGTTCTTAAATTTCCAGAGATGAGAACACAATTTCTGTAACCAAGGAACCCACTGAACTTTTTTAAAGAGTATCAGTTCTCAGTCTTGAACAAATCATCCAGCCTTTCAGATAAATGGTCTCTTCATCTGAAGTAGTATACTCTACTTTTGTCTGTTCTTTTGCATCAGAGATCTATCTAGTCATTTGTAGGAACTATTCATTTAATTAAGAGAATAAAGTTTTCTCTGGTTTTCTATTGGAGAAACTTTGCTACTAGTCTTTGTAGCATGACCAATCTTGACTTACACCCTCTACCCCAGGTGCTAGTCTGTTGTTTCTTGTATTTTTTTTTTCCCTTTGGCTAATAAAAATTCAGTTACTTAAATCTACTTAGCCATGAATGACTTTCTAGCTAGTTTCCCCCACATTTTTAATTTTGAAAAATTTGAAACCTATGGGATAAATGAAATACTAGTATTTGTATATTCATGTACCCTTTACCTACATGCACTAGTTGTCAAGTTTTTGCTTTATTTGCTTTCTCATATACTTTTTAAAAGCAAACTATTTGAAAGTAAGTTATGACATCATCATATATTATCCTTAAATTATTTGCCAATAAACTTCCAAGAAAAGGGCATTCTACTCCAAAAGCATACCATTATTACACTCCCAGCTCTAACTTTGATACAATACTGTGATGTAATCTATATTCAAATACCTTTTTATTGCCATCCCACCTCAATTTGTGAGATAATAAAAACCACATTAAATTGTCATGTAAACTAAATATCTTGGTTCAAGATTCTTTGTGGAAAGGTAATAATGTATTTGAAAGTGAATTTGATATGTAATAATCTAGTGCAGTGAAGTAAAGCCCTGACTATTTTGACAGTATGGTCTCTATTTCTTTATAGTAATTCTCTTTCTTTAATGCCAGGCTCTTCTGCGTGGTGGCTCAGAATGATGGATCAAGCTAGATCAGCATTCTCTAACTTGGTAAGATACTTTAGTTTTTGTGATTGTTGTCATCAGTTGGTAAGAATATGAAGTATACAACTATGACTCATCCAGTAAGAATGATATAATATCCAAAACTATTTAGGTATTCTCTTATATTTAAAGTAGAGGTTTGGAAATTTAACTGATCTCACAAAGAAATTAAGTCAGGTTAATTATGGGATTTTTGTATGTGGTACATATACACAATGGAATATTACTCATCAATTAAAAATGACAAATTTGACGACTTTATAACAACATGGATGTACTTAGAAGGAATCATATTAGCAGAAACAAGTCAAGAAGAAAAAGACAGAAACCAAATGACTTCACTAACATATGGGATACAGTGAAAAAATAAACAAAAGACTTGGGGAAAAGTCAAAA